>JAPYYS010000325.1:0-160054 GCA_030522525.1 Campopleginae sp. 14b
TTTTTTTTTTTTTTTTTTTTTTTTTTTTTGTTTTTGTTTTTGTTTTTTTTTTTTTTTTTTTTTCAACGAAAAATCAGAAGATCCATATTTATCGTTCGATTGGTCGTTCCGAGTCTTTGGTCTCGCGGAGTCAACGAAATTTGGCACGTCGATGCTCCTTCGGAAATTCAATCCCGACGACGTTTCGTTGATAAGAAATGAAGACGTTTTGCTCCCACACTTTGACATTAGAATCGCTCGTTCTTTTTTCTGCCTGGCTGTGTCGAACTTTGTCCCAAACTCCTGCATCCTCGTTTTCGTCGCTCCCTCACGATCTTCTCGTCGCTGGACCCAAAAGCTCCGGACCAAGACGAACGTCACGCTCTCTGAACTTTTATTCCCTCATGCATTTTCGTTGCTTTTCCTCTCTTTCCTTCTCGTCCCTGCTGTTTTTTTTTTTTTTTTTTTTTTTTTTTTTTTTTTTTTTTTTTTTTTTTTTTTTCTTTCTCCCTCGTTCTCTCTCCCTTCACCCGAACAATCGTTCCTTTGATCGTACGACATAACACGCTACATGATAATACACTTCCCCTTCTCAGCCCACGGGTTGTTCTTCTTGTCGGGCGCGTGAATCAGCGGGTCGTTTTTCTCGTTCTCCTCGACGTATTCTCGCATCCTGAAACAAAGGCCTATTTTTTTCTTTCTCTCTTTCTTTACCAACGCATTATTTATCCTTGTACCTATTGTCCTTATTATTCTTTGATCTGAGCTTTGTACCTTTCGTTTTTTTCGTCATTCATCAACGGGCTCATCATTTTATTTCTGAATATTCGATCGACCAAGCTCTAAAATCTTTGCAAACGCATTTTGGTCAATTTTTCAATAATTACGCGATCACGTACATACTGGGTCATTTTGACCCGAACTATTTTCTGCTCAGGGAACGTCGTAACGAAAAAAAAAAAAAATGCCGATTTATCGGAATTGGGCGATTTGAAAAACGACTCGGGTCAAATTGACCCAGTATGGACCCATACGAGCTGTGGACTCGAAGAATTGAGCCAGTGATTTTAACTGTGTCGTTGAATCGGATTAACCAGGGAATTCCTGCGAAGAAATCGTCTCGGGGGAGACAAACCGAGAGGAAAATTAACTGAGAAAGTAGTCAATTGGTTCATAAATATTCACAGTTTGAAAATATCCAAGTGCCTCTCGCTCCAGTACCTCGAAACTGGATCACGAATGTAAAAGCAACTGAAATGTCTTTGAGAGCTTGGATCTAGTTGAATAAATTTCGTAGGCAAAGTTGAAATGATTATTGATTGAAAAATGCCCTACAAATGGACGAGGACGAGGATGGGAAATTGGTTAATAAAGCTGAGAAACGTTAATGAGCACAGAAACGTAAATTAAACGAAAAAAAATGAAGCTCGTCGACACAATAACGTAGCGATCGTGTTAACAACGATCTATAGAATTGTTGGCCCGTTTTCTGAGCAAACAGAAGAAAGACAAGAGCGTGCATTATTGTGGGGAATGAGCGATGATCGGAAGATTGATCGTCGGTGGGTTAGAAGGGAATTGAAAAAGTAAACAGCTGTCAAAATGAATATTGATTTGGAGTTATCCAAAAATCTTTGAGCCAACGACACGAAACCTTTCTAAAAATCGTTTCGACTTACCTCGGGATACTTTCTTCGATAATCCACGAGAAAAAAGGGAGAAAAGTGTATCAAAATATTTTTGGCAGCCGCGGAGAGATCGTCTAAATAAATTTCCATCCCGGACGTGAGAGACTTCGAGCTTTTTTTTTCATAAACTAATAAAATCAAAAGTCAACGAATCGTTCGGTGCTGTGGCAGTTTCTTCGATGCAAATCGCATTTGAACAACTTTCTAACGAAAAGGTGATCGTGATCTCGTTTTATCGTCATCCTCTTTTTGTAAAACTCGGTGTTCGTATGACTCCGTCGATATGAAGACATTTATGCACGAGTCTATGCGTTTTTCTTGTCCCGTCGAGACTCTCTGTTGCAATTTATCTTCGTGCAACATTCGGTCACTAGTTTCCTGACGAATACGAACCGGGACCACCGAAATTTTAATTTCTCGGTGTTTTTCACGTTTTTTGACCTTGAGAAAATCATTTTTCGTGTTCGAGGCTCTTGGCATTGGATTTTTGGAGATTTTTTTTTGGAGAAAACTCTGAGGATGCTCGATTGATGTCCAACCGCGAGATGAGGGTTGGAAATGATGAGGTTTACATTGCCGGACCGATTTCTCAGCATTTAATTAATCATTAAACTAATTTCTAGTGTAATTGGTGCAAATTTGCACTTGGACTTTTCGAAACGTGGTATTTCTTCGATGAATGTATGAAATTGATCTTGAAACCATACTTTTTAGGGGTAAAATAATCCGAGCAATCGATTGCAATGATTTTGAAAACAGAAAAAAGAAATTTTATTTCCAAAAAATGGCGAAATTGAAGGAAGGATTTTTAAAAGCCTGTTACCCTCGAAATTTTCGTGGCTGCAAATTTGCACGAGTGTGGTGTCTGCGTGTTAATATAAACATGACGAAACATGGATAAAAAAATATTCGTTATCCGTTTGGTGTGAAAATGCTTTTAGTTTAGTAGATCGTAGTGCATTGGTCACTCGTTGGCGTTGTCTGTGTATGAAAATCGTTGAGTGCATACACATACTCGGCCGTATGTAAGGAGAAGTTGCACACGAAGTGCGAGAGAGCCCAGCAGTTTGAAACTTTACGGTGAAAGGAAACTTCGTTGCGGCTGGTAGAGCAGATACTCGTTCAAGGAGAATATACATACAGCTCTCCATACTAACTCAACAAGGTTGAACACCAACAGACACCCACAAGTACGAGTTCAAAACGAGGGGGAAAATCTTCGTAGGCCTATTCATACCAGCTGCAATTTATTCGAGCTGTTGAAGTGTAAAAGTAGCTAAGCCATGTGTATAGTTATATCCATCCAAGAGAAAAATACCACACAGTCATTGGCATTTATTGCGAATATAGATTTTGAAGGAAAAATGCAAGAAAAAGTTGAGTTTTGGTCTGGACTGAATTCAATCCGAGACTTTATGCATTTCAATGATTTTTTTTATTTCTCGTCGACAAGAAAATGTTCGTATTATGGGAAAATGTTTAAAGATTGAGGATTTTTTTCGTTATATCGTTGAGCTTATGGGGTTCTATGGGGTTTCATGGGGTTTTATGGGGTTTCATGGGGTTTCATGGGGTTTCATGGGGTTTATGGGGTTCTATGGGGTTTCATGGGGTTCCATGGGGTTTTATGGGGTTTTGTATATGTATTTGTATATTTATCCATGAGACAAATAACACATAGTCATTGGCATTTGAATTTTATGGGAGGCTTTATGCATTTCGGTGATTTTTTTTTGCTTCATCGACAAGAAATTGTTGGTTTTATGGAAAAATGTTTGAAAATTGAGAATTATTTAAACGAATTCGTTGAGATTATGGGGCTTTATGGGGTTTCTGTAGATTTTCTCTGGCTTTTTCTTATTGCGGGGGAAAATAAAGAATTTATCGCGGTGTTTTGCGACATAAAATTATCGTGGCTAATGACCATGCTCGGCCAACGTTTGTAATCGTTTCACACTCGAACGACAACGCGAATAAAAAGTGATAGACGATAAACTATCCCTGTCGTTCTCATCTCGTCGTGGTCGTCGTCTTCTTGTACCTTCTCGTGTACATCGAGATTTTTCGTTCTCATTAACCACGAACGTGTGTCTCCGCGAGCCCCACTTACATGCTAAACTCTACAGGTTATTTCATCTCCAATGAATCGCACGCTCCGACAATCCTCACTGCTATTTTATTTCATCAACCAAACGAAAGATCGACAAAAAACCACACGCTCTCATTTTTTCTCAAAACAATTCTTTCATTTTTCAATTAAATGAACATTTTTTTCAAGATTTTTCCCCAAATCTCGATCGTCCTCGGGCACAATGCCTGACGAACAATTTTCACTCATTAGGAGCCGAGAATAAAATTTCCCATCACCGCTGGACGATTAAACATAAAAAATGACAAAAAATTGGTCGGAAAAGAGATGCACGAGGAATAATCGATTGGGAGGTCGATGAAGCATGGAATATCCCATGTAACGCGTCAAGCTAAGCAGGGAAAGTTTCCGTCCAGATTCCGCTTGCAGAAAAAAGGAAAAAAAACGTGTAAAAAGAAGGGAAAGAGTTATGAAAATGCGAGTTGGAATAATTAATTGATAGAAATGATTCGCGATCAGCGTAAAGCCAGGAATTTACTTTGGTTATGCCATGGAAGTCCATGGACTTCGCTAACTTTAGGATGCTGAGAGATAAATAAAAATCAAAGCGGAAACTCAAGGCCGGAAGCGAACGGATCCCGTGAAAGAACGAGCCAACAATGTTCTTTCCACGCCACAAAAGTCTCGGCTGTTGTGTTATTGCCTCTCGAGATATATCTGTACGTATTTCTTCAGCCACGCACCAGCACCTTTCACTCTGCCTCGTCCCGCGAGAACTCTCGCGAGGTGACCGCAAATTTTTTTCACCCAAAATCCTACACTTTTTTTACAGCTGCCTGTCGTTTCGCTTTGCCAACCAATGAATCCGACGATTTTGTATGAAATTGAAAGAAAAAATTAAACTTTTTTTTTTTTTTTTTTTTTTTTTTTTTTTTTTTTTTTTTTACTCGCACCGTGTCCGATTTCTATGGAAATTCCAGTCGCAGAAAATGTTCTCCTCGACTCGAAAATGGAGCGCAATTCGATTCTGCATGGAAATAAAAAATTTTGTCCAAAAATATTGACATTTTATTGAAAATTTTGAAAAGTTTCTCGGGAAATTCGATTTTTGTCATTCGAATCGTAAGTTTAATGGAGAATTGCTTTAGAAATGGAAAATATTATTGCCGACATAACGAAAATTTTGAAATCATCAAAAAATATTGCAAAATATTCAACAAAATATTGACGTTTTTTGAAATAATTCATTTTCTGTACGAGCTTGGAATTTTGATTTTTTTAAATAACAATGAAGATTTCTCGACACAGATATACGGAAGAATATTTAATTATGGACAAGCATAATGTTTCGGTTCGATGAAGATGTGCACTCCAATTTAGACAATGGAAAGTCTGCTCGAGCCTCGGGAATAGGAGCATATTTAGCTGCTAATATTTCTGCGCTCATTACGAAACTACCTCGACAAATGTGGACAGATGTGCAACACATATTTATCATTGTAACGCAGGCCAAAATTTTTTATTACGAAATTAAAAAAAAAAACAAACAAAACGAAAAAAAATCTCATTTTCATGGGGGAAAAATAAACGTGGAAGACGACACCATAGAAACCACCATAGTCATAAAAATCATGGAATAAAAGGGCAAAGCATATGCAAAGTAGGAAAATGTGACGTTGCGCGTTAAGCCGGAAGTATCGAACGAGATACCTGAGCCTGGAGGCCGTTGAACTTGTGACTCAGTAACGAGAGAGACGACTCGAGAATCAAAACTTCAAAATCACTCCGAAAAATAAAAATTCATAAATAAAAAAAAACGAAAAAATTTCACCAAAAAAAAAAACTTTTTTTTTTCATCGATTATTGTCGATTCGACGCCGAGGTCGAAGGGCGAGTGCTACAGATTCTACGAGCTATGGTGGCGATGCACGCAAACATGGCGGCCGGGAGGATCCGTGTCAAGATCTGGGGATGTTGTTCATCCGAGGAAGGATCAAAATTTCACGATAATTCTCTACGACCCCACAAGCCCTCCGAATCGACAAAAAAATCCCGAAAAAAAAAACTCAAATCCCAAAAATCCCACAAAGAACCGCATCGGAGCATTTTTACCCCCAAAAAACTTGAAAAGAACAACAAAGTCTTTTCCACCCTTATGCATAAACAAAATCAACCCAAAAACCCCCAAAACGAGAAGAAAAAACAAAAAAATTCGAAAAAAATGTCCAAAAATTTTAAAAAATGAAAAACCTGCCTAGGGTCTCGAACCGGAATCCCGAAAAATCCGTTTCGTCACCGTCCCATTCAGCTGAGCACCAGAAAATCAAAATTTCCTCATCCGAAAATATTTTCCCCTCAAAATTAAACGAGAACGAGAAAAAAAACGAATAAAAAATTTCCAGAGAAAATAATGCATCCACGAAGAAATGAACGAGCCATTTTTTTAAGTTTAATTCTCGCTGGAATAGTGGAATAATGATTGAGCACAGAAAAAAATGTAAAATTTGATTTTACTTACGCAGCAATACTTTTGGAAAGTGGCCACCGTTCCATGGTCGCTTGATATTTCATATTCTCGATCTGCTTCTTCAGTGCGTCCTTATCCATGGCGGCGAGTACACTGGGATCCATGGTTACAACCGCACCCCCCTGACGCAAGTTAAAACGACGTAGCGCTTGCGCCTACATCAGGGAAAATCAATATCACTCGCTTGTTCCACGAGAACGCGACCAATCCTTATATTATACTTTTTTAAATCCACACCGACGTCTACAAAAACAGACCAAAGAGACTAAGGATGTCGATGTGAATAACGAAAGTTTGTAATCATCGATCTCCATGTTTATTTATATTCGTATACACGAGGAGCGTGTGTTTGAGTTTTCCATATATTTTATAATGCGCCCCCCGACCGCAGGATGGCAAAGCGTTGGCTATAAAGCTATCGCGTACGAAAAGTAAGAAAAAAAAACGAGTCAAAAATACGCGAACGAGCAACGTCTATTTCGTTACGAGATCGCGGGGCGAATAGAAATTGTTTATTTACTACGTTCCCCGCCCTTTCCTCTCGGATTCACTATTTTTGCGAATTTATAACTATTGCGTCATTCTTACGGATGGACCGCTCGAGGAATTCGCATTTTTTTCGCCAATGATGAGCGAATTTTTCGATCCTCCATTCACCGTCAGCGATCATTATTTATTATGATTATTCAATTTTTATTTTTTTTTATTTATCTCTCTCGCGATCAATTTATGCACAGATTTATTGTTGTGTAGAAAATTTTAGATCGAGTTATCGATTCTCTGGAGAGACGAATTTTTTCTTGAATATATAGGATGACGGCGCGGATGGCGGGCTGTCGCGATTCTCGAGTGATGCAATCGGCGACCTCGACAAAGAGCCAATTGTGGAAAAAAAAATTTTCATTTTATTGGAGTTTTTACTTTTTTTTTTTCAAAAAAGAAATTAGATTTTCGAAAAAATGTCGCTTTTCGACTTGTTTTCGTCAAAAACATTATTAACAAATTAATTATTAAATAAATTATTAATAAATAAATAAAAATGCGTTTCTGTATTCCTGATCGTTATTCGTGGGTGGACGGACGAAAATGAGCCTGTCAATCGCACGAGTAGATTCGCCGTTCGACTTATTTCGAAAATCCCACAATTAACGATTTCGAAAATGGAGAAAAAAATGTTTTCCAACATTGAGGAAATCGACACTGGAATAGTTAACAAGTTTCGTTGAAATTCGCATATTTTTTGAGCCACAAAGAGTGATTCTGTGGGGGTTAAAAAAAAAACAATGGATGCTACTCACTGGATCGAATGCTGGCCAATGAGAACGAGCGCTTGGCTGTAACGGTTTTCGTTTTGTTTACTTCTGTCGCCTCGCGAACGATGGAGAACGAGGAAACGAATTTCCGAGACAGAGACAAAGAAAAGAGTTGATTTGTTTTTTTGTTTTCGTTTTTCGGCGCGAATACCGAGAAATCGGCGAGAGCCCTAGAACCGCGATGACACACAAGGCTGTATGCTCGAAACTCACCTTTTCGCACGTCCGAGGAATTCTGA
Organism: Campopleginae sp. 14b; assembly: GCA_030522525.1. NCBI lineage: Eukaryota > Metazoa > Arthropoda > Insecta > Hymenoptera > Ichneumonidae > Campopleginae sp. 14b. Next base: position 7,836 of record JAPYYS010000325.1, read on the forward strand.
GGAGCACCGACTCTTGGTGGTCTTCACGATTCGTTTATAGAAGCCCGGTGAAGCTAACTAATCTAATTAAACTTCAGCTTCGTTCTATACTCATCAATGTATGAAATCCATAGAGCTATCGGCGCCGTTACACACCGCGACATGAATTTTCAATCGCAAACCGACAAAAGTACGATAAAGGGGGGGGGGGAGCTGTCAAAACGCTCGTACCGTAAACTTTTCGTAAAAATGTCGTCAAAGTGACGCGATCGAATCTGACGAAAAAAAGTTGAACACATTAACGGCCGGGAATTGAAAATATGTTTATAGAAATTTAACGGAACCTTCAAATCCGTATTGCTTAATATTTTCATTATGCGTGCCCACTTTCGGGACTCGAACTCTATTTCTCATCGCCTCGAGGCCTCAAACTCCTCGAGAAACGTGTGAGCGCGCGTTCAGCGCGATCGCTGTCATTCAATTCTCTGTCATGTCAAAAAAAAAAGCATTTCCTCGATTTATTCCGTGTAAGGCTTCGAAGATCAATGTACTCGATATTGTGTATATATAAAAACTCTCGAAAGTCATGAATTTTGAAGGATTTTCAACGACGCGGATGTTGCAATGAATATATAGAATGTTGAGGAAAAAAAAACACTCGCGGACATTCAAAAACCCGGGGAGACATTAATTTTTGTAAAAAAAACGATTGTTTTTTTGCCAGAAAGAAATTACGTCTTTAGATCGTTTGTCTACGGTGCCCGCGAGACATTATGAGCCGAGATTTTATTATTATTCGCGTTATACTTTCGTATTTCCGGGATCGCGCGGGGACGCCGCGATTCGCGTTACTCGAAAAAAATGACTGAGATCACAATCACAAAGATTTATCGAGCGTTTTTCTATGAGATCTTCATACGAATGATCAATTTACTAAATTTTGTTGTTTACCTATTATCCCGAAACTTCCGGCTTTTCATTCTCATTGACCCACATTGCCCTTACGTTCCGCCACGCTCTGATAACTCTCTGCGAATTGTGACGGTTTTTACGCCCTAACCTACATTTCGCGAATTTCCGCGATGCACTTCCGTGTGGCGGAAACATGCATCACGAGAATAAATACACGTTCATTTCGCAAGCTTCAGGCTGCTAGCAGAAATGTTCGAATGTGTAATTCGCTGTTGTCGCGTCGGAATAAAGTCTTTCGAGCATGATGAGGAGATAAGAGGAGCAAGCAAAGGAGGATAAAAGAGTTTTGGTGTGAGGGCTGGTTCGGTTTAGTTCAGTCGTTGATGAGATGGCGTGGAGGCAAACAAGAGACAACAAGCTTGGGCGAAAAGTATCGGAGCAGCTGTTAGTTGCGCGTGTGGAAACGTACATGCGCCAATCGTTTGGTCGTCAATCGCACGCGGCGCGTCGATCCGTTGGGTATTTAAACGCGTAGAGAAAAAAAAACAATCGCGGGGGATCGATCGGACGTCATCGTATTGTTTCATCTCTTTATTTTTCATCGCGTCTACGAATTCGTGAAGCGATGACACGGGGGATTTACGCGGTCGTCGTATAGTTCGGTTGTTTGTGTATCAGAGAAGCGTCCTTTGACGTTTTGACCGCTAGCAACAACGAAGAAAAACATTTTTAAACTGCTCGATTTATCATCTTCCTCCAGCACAGAGACTGGTGATGTAAGATCCATTAAAATGGCGGACAACGATAACGCAGAGGATAATAAGAGAAATCTTGGTGGCGATGAATCTGGTTCTAGTGCAGTGAGAACAGGCAATGTTTTGCGAGCTAATTCGTGGAGGGAGGGGCCCGAGAATCACGTGGATTACGACAGTAGCCCACTCGTCCCTGACAACGCCGAAATGAGGTTAGCTCCCGACTTTTATCTTTTTCTAATCCTGCTTATCTATCGATACTTAATACCATCAAATCACATCTATACGTATATATTAAAACACACTTTGTGTGCATCAAACACGAGGCGCGCGCATGTACGACGGATGGACGGACGAACGTCAAACTCGCGACAAAAGAAGAAAAGATCAGTGCCCAGTGCGGTATTTGCAGGGCGCACTGAGGGGTTCCGTGTTTATATTTTCAAATAATCTTAATTGACAATAAAAATCAATAAATAAATATTGCAAACAACAAACACTTCGCTAATTTTGTTTTCCTCGAAAATTCCATCAAGGTCACGTGTTTTACTCGTTCCAAACGCGTTAAATTCGTCCAAAATCTACAAATTGCACTTTTAACCAAAACAATTGACATTTCTCCCTACAAATCGTCGGGATTACGCTTCCTAGACGTTTTTTCATGGCAATTCTTACAGTGGCTCAAACACGGGGACTTCTAGAGGAAGAAACACGTATTCAAACAATTCCTACATGGAGGACAAAATGAGAAGGAGGCTGAGGTTCTTTTTCATGAATCCTGTTGAAAAATGGCAGGCCAAACGTCGCTTCCCATACAAATTCGCCATTCAAGTTGTCAAAATCATTCTCGTCACCGTCCAGCTTTGCCTTTTTGCGCACAATAATTACATCCATGTTAATTACACTTGGGACAATAGAGTTTCCTTCTCGCATCTCTTTCTCAAAGGATGGGACTCCATGCAAGAGGTAAATTAATACTTATTTGCTCTCTTACTCATTAATCATCATTTTTTCATTCGTTACCATAAAATAAACACTCTAATCATTTTAATCGTCGTTCTCACCGATCGCCCAAATATTTTTTGCACGATTTTAACGCGTAGCGTCAAATTGGACCTCACTGGAGTTTGCGTCATTGGGAAAAAACGAAAAATGTTTTTTTCAATGATTATTTCGATAATTGATCAACTTTTTCCATTTTTTTTTTTATAAATTCAGTTTTTGGGAGACAATAAAGTCTGCCGCACCATTCTTAACAAATATTCTTTGGAAAATAAAAAATCATCAGTCTTTGGTGCGTCATTCAAATTGGGATGAAATTTTTTTTGGTCATCAGTTTTTTTTTTCCTTTTTTCTCAACTCATTGTGGGCGTGCAGAGAATTTCCATTTTTTGGAATAGCAATTTTTGTCTTCAATAATTGCGAAATCATCTCGACGAACAAAATAGTCCAATCTCCATAGGGAAAAATGGATTGTCGTATGTTTGCAGATACGTTATCATGTTCTGATAAAATACACAATCGTGTCGTTCATTAAGACACATTGCCACTCACGCCCATACACGTGGATAATTACACCAACACAGACACTCGGTACATATTCTCTTAACGCGAACACACAATAATAATGCTCGTTACAACAGATTTTTTGATCATTCTGAACAAAAACAAAAAATTCTTTTGAAAATAAACATTAAAAGGATTTTTGCGACAAAGAAAATTTTTCAACACTTTTTGACCCACAAATTCGATGAATATGGAAAGGAACTAATGATTTCTATCATGAAAATGACCCAAAATGACGATTTGATAATTTTTATTGCAAAACTCTGTTTCATTTCATTTTTCTCAACGAAATTGAGATTTTATTGTCCCTTCGATAATTTGAAGGTGAAATTTTGTGGGTTTCTCGTTCCTAATGAATTTTGTCATCTCCTTCAGGTTCCTGCATACCCGCCAGCGACAGGACCGTTGGCGTTGTACAAAAAGGACGAGTTTTTCGACACGATAGATTACGCATTGCGAGGTTATTACAATTTGAGTAACGCAATTGGTTCGTACTCTTATACGAACGAGGATAATTCGATAGGTCCGGTGACGCTTTGTCGTTACCAGTACAAAGACGTCCATATATACGGATTCAACGAGAGTTACGTGTTCAACAACGAGGTGGAGAAGAAATGTTTCAACATAACGAAGAGCGCGAGCGAGGGGGAAGAATTTAATTCGCGTGATTATTTCGAGCGAACGAACGAGAACGGAAAGAGTGATTTGAACTTTTCATCGATGATCAGGGCGTCGCTCAAGTTCGCTGTTAAAACGGTAAACATAAAAGCTGCCGGGCCGATAACGCCGCCGGATTGTTATAAATTCGACATTCGAATAATCTTCGACAACGGAGACTTTGACGGACAAATGTTATTGTCCCTCGACGCGATTCCCAAGAGATTGGAGTGTCAGGGCGACACGCAATACACGTCGGACAATCGTTTGGATTCGGCGCTTCGAACGCTTTTAAATCTCCTCGTAATATTCATCTGCGCCCTTTCCCTGGCTCTCTGTTCCCGAGCGATTTATCGCGCGCAATTATTGAAGTTCGAGACGATTAATTTCTTCAAGAAAACTTATGGCCAGACCTTGAGCTTCGAGGGCAAACTCGAGTTCCTTAACATGTGGTACATCATGATTATAATCAATGACCTTCTGATAATCGTGGGCTCGGCGATGAAGGAGCAAATCGAGAGAAAATATTTTGGCAGCGACCATTGGAACGTGTGCAGCATTTTCCTCGGCACAGGAAACCTCCTCGTCTGGTTCGGGGTCCTCCGATATCTCGGTTTCTTCAAAACCTACAACGTTGTCATATTGACATTGAAGAAAGCGGCGCCGAAGGTCGCGCGTTTCCTCATTTGCGCGATCCTCATTTACGCCGGTTTTACTTTCTGCGGCTGGCTCGTCCTCGGGCCCTATCACATGAAGTTTCGCTCTCTCGCGACCACCTCCGAATGCTTGTTCGCTCTTATTAATGGCGACGAACTGTACGCCACTTTTTCTATAACGTCCTTCAAATCTCCGATGCTCTGGTGGTTCTCGAGGATTTATTTGTACAGCTTCATGTCTCTCTACATTTACGTAATCCTCAGTCTCTTCATTTCTGTCATTATGGACGCTTACGATACCATCAAACTTTATTATCGTGATGGATTCCCCAAAAACGATTTACAGGCCTTCATCGCTGCGTGCACTGACGAAGCCTCCAGCGGTGTTTATCGACAAGAATCCGACGATCCCGACATCACAGAGCTCCTCAACAGGCTCTGTTGCTGTCGAAAAAGGGCCTACGATAGTTTCACCGAATCCACGGGCACCAGCATCCTTGCGAAAAGCGACGAAACTTGCCCGAACGCAATTTCCATATAGTCCCTTCGTTAACCATCATTTTTCCTACAAAAATTACGGTTCGATCGACCGACCGACGCAGTGAGAGTTCCAGGACAAAAAAAGATTCTCGAAATTTTCGCTGACCAAGAAACCATCTCATTGCCATCATTTCCTTCCAACTCTTCCGGCCCGTCAGCTCTTCTTACCCGGAGAATCACGCTCCGGAGCGCTGCCATTAGAAAAATTATTTTTATGACAATAAAACAAGAAGCAACAAATTTCCCTGATCGATCGATGACAAAGAAAATCCATTTTTTTTCTCCCGGACGTTCTCCAGGAATTTGGGAAAACAAAAATTCGCCATTTACGAACAAAATTATTCTCCTTGGACAAGGAGACAAGGCAGAGGGAAGTCCGAACGAAACTGACGCTTTTATATCGTTGCAAAGTGCACAACGCGACCTCTCGGGAGATATACAGTCGAAAAAAAATCCTGGGACTATGAATTAGTTGATAATTAGTTAAAAAATTATAAAAACGTATAAATATTATTGATTATACATTGATTATATAATGAGTCACGAGTCGAGAACCTCGATTTTCAAAGTGTAATCGAGATTCTGAGGGTGCTAAAGGAAAATCGAGCCTGTGATAAAATCGAAGACACTTCGACGACAATGTACTCGGCGGAGGAAGAAAAAGCATTTAAAATATTTGGTGCAACGATGAAAAACCGTATTACAAGAGTAAGAATCGCACATTTTTATCGAGCGAATTGACGTGATTGTGTGGAATATAAAAAAAAACACGAGCATGAAAAAAAACGATTCGTCTGTTTTTTTTTTTAATTCGAAAAAAGTGACGAATCATTTTTTTTTTGTTTCGTGGCATTGCGTCGACTTCAGGCTCAGAAAAAACCGCGATCATACACCAAAATACCAAGATTTTCGAGCCTACGATGTCGTTATACGTGTCCCAAATGACAGCCAGTTTATTATCGAATTATTGAGTAACGTTATTAATGAAATTACACCGGACCTATCGCGTATGTACATAATTCAACTTTTGTATATATTCGTGTAATATTTTATGTAATATATATGCTTCGTATACTAATATAAATCATATCCACTGAGGTCAGAAAGTAAAAAATACGTCAAGGCAATTCTTATTATTGGTGACAAAGTTTTTGGCTGGAAAAAATATTGGAAAAGCTTTAAATACTGACGAAGAACGAGACATTTTTTTTTAGGAATCGGAGAAACTTTAAAGGTTTGACAGAGAAATCAAAAAATTTAACTCAGGAATTTTCCATTCTATGGAAACTAAAATGGTCGGGCTCAAAAATTCACAAAATTTTATTAAACATCGTCCAATTCATCGTTTTGGCATGAAATAAAGAGAAAACTGTTTTTTATGTGAATATCGATATCCAAAAAAGTATTATGTGCCAAAGATGCAACTGCGCCCGAATGAATTATTGAATTTCGTCATCCACACTCAATAAACCGAATACACGGATAATCTTTGTGGCTTTTTTTTTTCCTAACCTTTCAGCGTTTCTGTCGATCGATTTTTTTTCATTTTTTTTTCGAACTATAGACTTGCAAGGTGAAATTTTAATTTGCCCGATTCAGGCAAAAGTTCATTTTTTTCCGTGCGATCTAATGATGGTCAGATTTTATTGGCAATATTAAATTTTCTGGGAAAAGTTGGAAAAGGTTAAGAAAGTTTTGCACGCGAAATGCCGAAGAAACTCGTGCGAAAGTGCCGGTTGTGGCGGCGCATGCGCACTTGGGAAGCGTCAGCTGTTTTGGTTTGCGAAGCGCGCTGGAGATGTCAGTAACCGCACGCACGCCGCCGACGCGTCTCATTGTCGAGACAGGTCTATCAAGTTGACAAGTGTATTATTGTGTACGATTCCGGGAGCGTCGAATCCCCACAAGATTTCGAATCTTTTGATGAAAGTGAATAATACAAAAAATAATAATGTACAAGGATTTTCCGTCGAAAGAAATGTCGACGAGTGAGCACAGCATATCGAGCCTCGGCTCGAATACTTCGGCAGCAACAACGACCACGACAACGCAAGATGAGAATTTCAGCGTTCCCAAACACGCGGAAAACAGTCTTCGCATCATGGATGAGTGTCTTCAAAGACAACAGTTGACAGACGTCACTATTATTGCTGGTAAGTCATCGTCTCTTCATATTCGCGTTTTCCTCCATTGGCTCTCCCCCCCAATCAACAAATTCAATTTTTTTTCGAGTGTTCGGCTTCCAGGCCATTGATAGACCCTTTCCATGCAGCGTCCCCTCTTTTTCCCGTTTCCCCTCGTTTTGTCTTCGGTGTGATTACCCTCGATGGAGCTTGTCACGCCCCACCAGATGTCTGCCTCGGACCAGGTATACTTATCCTTTTTGCACGCCGTGTACCTGGACCCACGTTCTAATTCATTCGGACTACGTGACGGGACTAAACTCGCCCGAAAATCGCACACCATAGACCCTAAATATCCCGTTTTTTTCTGTCGTTTCTGACCAATCCAGTGCCTGTATCTTCGGACCTAGAATTTTTATTACGTCGTTTCCAAAAATCGCTGAAAATGCCAATATAAACGGACATGAAAAAAATCGAAGCGATCATCGAACTCTGACGTTTCTTTGTACAATGACCGCGCCACGTTTTGTTCTTCTTTCAAATTTCTCGTACGACCTTTTCGATTGTTTAAAATATTTCTTCTAAAATCACGAAAAATTGTATTTTTTTTTAAACGTTTTTTAAATTTTTTGATGTTTTCAATTTTTCTTCGACATGATATTTTTTACTTGGAAAATTTTCATTCATCGACACCGTAGCTTTAGATTTGGCTCTGCTAAAAACAAATTACAACGATTACGATATATTTTTTTCGAAATTTTCAACACATTTTTTGTTTCTATTTTATTTCTCGACATAAAAAGACGATTAATTCGAATTTTCGCAGGTGGACGTCATTTTCCTGCTCACAGATTGGTGCTCAGTGCAGCCTCAGAATACTTTGCAGCCATGTTCACTGGCTCTCTAAGAGAATCGACTCAAAAAGAGGTGGAATTGAAGTGCGTTGATCCCGATGCCCTCTGGCTGCTCATTCGATATTGCTATACCGGTAAAATGAATAATTCACATAAAACCAAACGAGAAAAATAATTGGCAGGCATTTTAAGGAGAAAAAAAACAAAAATTTGCACTTTTTTCGTTTTTCTTTCAATTTTTTGCGAAATTTCAAAAAAACCACGGTTTTGGTAAATTTTTTTGAAGAAATTTATTGAAATCATAAAAAAAAATCAATGAGGGAATCGATCGTTGCAGGTTCGATAGATTTACGAGAGGAGAGTGTGGAAATGTTGTTGGCAACGGCGTGTCTTCTCCGTTTGAATCCAGTGATAAAAGCCTGTTGCCAATTTCTCATAAAGCAGTTGCATCCGAGCAATTGTCTTGGGATAAGAATGTTCGCCCACACCCAGGATTGCTCGCATCTTTCCAGTGTTGCCCATGCTTACACGACCAAACACTTTATGGAAGTTATTCAAAACCAAGAATTTCTTTCGCTCTCAGCGGACGAAGTTACCAAAGTAATGGATTGCGACGATCTCAATGTCCCATCGGAGGAAACAATTTTTCACGTACGTTTCAATAATTATTGCCATTTTTATTCTCACACAACAATTTTTCAAGAAGCTTGGCTACAGACAACGATGTGGGCATGTTAAAAGCATGGCAAAATTCGAAATTATTAGAATTTCATGAAATTTCGTGAGCATACTCTTTAGTATTAAATATAAATATACGAATTTTTGAAAATTCTTCTTCTACACAGTTTTCGAGTTATTGGACACCAAAGTTTCCATGCATAAGCATAGGATTCAGATATATAACGAGACTGAAGTTCGCAACGTTGGGTTTCAACGAAAAATACGTTTTTCTATTGATTCTTTATTCATTTTTATAAATCAAGACAATTTTCGTATCGATTTTGTCTTTGGATCTCAAAAAAAAATCTGTTTATTATTTTGATTAAATATTGAATAAGAATCGTGAGATCTGGTCAAGAAAAAACCGAATTTCGTTGCATTCCAACGATCCAAACTTCAGCATCGTCATTTATATATAGCTATATCTTTTGCATATTGTAATTCGACAACTACGTTGACGAAAAATCGGAAAAAATTTGTATCATCGTATTTGATGCCAAAGAATAATATCACCAAATTTTATTAAATTCTTAATATATTCTCGGATGTAGCCAACCTCCTTAAATTTCCATTATTTTTTTTTTCTTGCAGGCCTTGATGTCCTGGTTGCAATATGATACAGAGAATAGGTCGAAAACTGCTGGGAGATTGTTGGGTCTCGTTAAACTGCCACTATTGTCTCCAGCCTTCATAGCCGATTACATAGAGAGCAATGAAATATTTAAAGACCAAAGTTCCGCTCAGAAACTCATAATCGAAGCTCTCAAGTATCATCTCTTGCCGGAGCGTCGATCGTTGCTGCAGTCTGATCGGACGAGGCCGAGGAAATCGACAGTGGGGCAATTGTTGCTGGTCGGGGGAATGGACGGTAATAAATGTAAGTTGGACCAAGAGAAACATCGTTTTTTTCTATTCGACATTTGAATATCATAATAAAACTCCCAATTAAGTTATCGCTACTGCAAAAGGTGCTGCCTGGATCGACGCCTATTCACTGCGTGAAGATTCGTGGTCGTGTCTCGGTCGATCCAGCAGCAAACGCGTACAATTCGGAGCGGCTCTGATAGACAAAAAATTAATTGTCGCCGGGGGCAGAGACGGTCTCAAGACTCTAAACACCATGGAATTTCTTGACCTTTCTTCCGGAATCGCCGCTACATGGAGCGTTTTACCTTCCATGAGCATCAATCGCAATGGCCTCGGTAAATTTCCCCCATTATTTATTTATTATTATTATTATTATTCATAAATATTAATTGAAATTATTATTGGTGGATAAAAAATTATCCATTTCCCTCATTTTTTATTCATCGCCGATTTTCGACAATTTTCTAACGAAAAAAAAAATTCGTAAGGAAATAAAAAATAATTAATGAAAATTATTAATAAATATTAATTAAAATTATTATTGGTGGATACATTTTTTTTTATTTCTTCCATTATTTATGCATGATCGTCGATTTTCGAGAATTTTCTAACGAAAAAAAATTTCTCCGGGTCTCAGGAATCGCCGAATTAGGCGGCGCTCTTTACGCTGCCGGGGGTCACGATGGTTGGAGCTTTTTGAACTCTGTCGAACGATGGGACCCGAGCACTCGGCAATGGAGTTACGTCGCGCCGATGACGATACCGAGGTCGACCCTTGGGGTTGCCGTTTTGAACGACAAGTACGCAGCATCGCTTTGCAATTTTTTTTCTTCGTATTTCCAGAAAAAAAAATTAAAAAAACAAAAAAAGAAAAAATTGTCGAATTTTTATTTTTTATTTTATTTTTTCATTCTAGATTATACGTCGTTGGTGGACGCGACATTAGTTCGTGTCTGGCGACCGTCGAATGTTACGATCCCCATACAAATAAATGGACAGCCTGCGCCTCAATGCTCAAAAAACGTGGTGGAGTCGCTGTGGGCGTGCTAAATGGATATCTTTACGCACTCGGTGGCCACGATGCACCGAAAAGTAATCGCGATGCCCGAAGATTGAGCTGTGTCGAAAGGTATTTATTGCCTACGATTCCCTATCGATATTGTACAAAAATCTTTTTTTTCTCTATTTTTTTATATTTTATTTTTTATTTTATTATTTTTTTTTATTTGTCTTCAAGGAGGTTGCATCGCATAATGAAAAAAAAATCATATTGTCGTATGTAGCCAACCTCCTTAATGTGTGAAAAAATGAAACTTGAATTATTTTGAACTCTTTTTGCTGGAGATATGATCCGAAAAGCGATACGTGGACGATGGTCGCCCCGATGAGCGTTGCTCGAGAAACCGTGGGCGCTTGTACCTTGGGCGATCGGTTAATGGCCGTGGGAGGATACGACGGGCACAAATACCTCACCCTCGTCGAAGCGTACGATCCTTATCTCAACGAATGGCAAAAGGTAAGTGCGCAGGAAATTGTCAAACAATAAAAAATAAAAATCAATAAAAATCTTTTTTTTTCGATTTTTTTCACGCGACACCGGCTCGTCACTGATTCACACGTTTTTCATTGTTTCCCGAGCAGGTTGCGCCGCTGAAATCCGGCAGGGCTGGACCCTGCGTCGTGGTGAAAAGTCCGACTGGCTGAAACGAACTTTCCCAAAAATAAGACTTTGAAGAATTCCTCAAAAGTTGAGAATATCCATCACGTATTCCGTGCCCCTGACCGGGCTATTTTTTACATTTTTAAAAAAATATTATCGTGAGGGAGAAATTATTTTTGCATGAAAATCGTGATTTCGTGTTTGAGATCAAAGAGAACAAATTCTTTGAGTATTTTTACGAGATTATGGAAAATGTAGAGTTGTGGATTGCCCGGAGTATTATTTAGGAAGTAATTTGTTTTATTGACGCGTGTCCTTCGATCGTGGGGTCTCCATTTTTTATAAATGTTTTCGCCCGACTGCCATGGACTTCCGGTTTTTTGTAATTCTCGATCTACATGGTCGTTCCCTGAAAAAATGGAATTTGTCTGTTGATTCAGAGCTGCCTGGGTATTTTTGTTTTTTATCCAGTTGAGCTTTTAATGGAAAAAGAAAAATCACATTGAATAAATATCATTTTCAGGAATACATAGTTCTTTGCTTTTTTTTTTGCTCGTTGATCACGTTTGTATTTACACGATCGTCGTCCTCACACCCAAGGCCTTGGATTCGAGAGAAATGTAGAACTCCGGACACCCAATTGGCCGGAGGGATCGATTGTTGCGCGAATGTACTTTCTCCTCAACCTTCTTCTTCCTAACAGGCCGGAAATGTGCTGCAAAATATTTATTTCAATTTAGTCAATTTGGAAAAATTCATAGATGCCATTAAGGAGATTGAATCACGACTAGACAATGTTACCACGTTAAAAACATAAAAAGTTTTAAAAAAATGAGAGTTCAATAAAATTTGGTATTCTTTATCTATTGGTAAAAAATTTGGAATAAATTTGGGTTTGTAAATTTGATAAAATTTGGATTATTTTCATTTCGCGATCCAACCTCCCTCAGAGGCTAGATTTTCATGTATTTGATCGAGCAGTTGAACTTTGGAGTTGGACCAAGCGATCAGAGATTCAATTTATTAAATTCTTACCGAAGAAACTCGGAGGCTGGTTCCGCGAACTTGTGTCTGACCATGAAGGTCGCGATCGCTTCGGCTACTTTATCCGGCACGTCTTCGTGCACGGCATGGCCACAGGCTGGAAGAACTTGCATCTGGAACTTGCCTACGATCCGCCCAATAATTTTTTAACCATCATTCCAACTTCATATTCGTTTTTACGTAAAAAATACTCGATCAAGCGTCGGGGCATTCAGGAACGATTTTAGGAAATAAGTTTGGGTTCCTGGGCCCGGAAAAACGTTTGGGAATAATTCGAATAATTTGTTTTCAAGGACAAAATATATATATATTTTTTTTTCGAGAATTGGGAAGAAATTCAGTCTTAGAAAGTTTTTTGGCCGGGAGCCTTCTTGCTGGAATTACCTTGCATTTGTCCCACTGTCAATTCTCGATCCAATCGATCGACGCCGGCAAGGAGGAGCATTTTAGGAGCCGCCACGTTGAGGAAAGCTGCGGATAGGCCTTTGAACCAACCGGACCAATATTGCTCAGTTTTCGCGAGGTCTATTCTCCACGTGTACTTTTTGTTGTTGGAGTGATTAGGCATGACGGGCGGTGGCATACTCGGGGTCTCTTCTTCTTGGATGACGTCATGGGCTCGGACAAGCGGTTCTTCCGCGTGATCGACTTCGTGGTCCGAATGATTCAACAAATCTGGGATCTCGTGAGTGGCCAGTTTGTCGGTATGGATACTGTGAATGTTCGGGAGCGGAATAAACTTTCGAAATTCTTTCCAATCGCAAAAACAACGGAAAAACGATTTACGAAATTTTCGGAGGTACAAACTTTTTTATTTGACCCGGAACCGAGACTTTGGCTGACGTCACGTTCCTTATTTGTCCGCTGCGTACGCTAAAATAGAGAATTTCAAAAATTTCGAAATTAAATTTGTTGAATATTTTGGAAAATGTAAAAAAAATGCAAAATTCATCAAATTTATCGGATTTGGCGGTCCCTAAATTCTCACCACCACTCGATAGCCTGGGGGACCGTACTGAAGGTCGTCGGCCGAGATCGCAGGAAACTTTGCATCGAGGCCAAAGCGTCCATGGCCGTCCCTTCGACCACGTCAATGACCGTCAACCCTGCGACATTTTGGAGCAATGGCGCGGTATGGACGGCTACCGCTCCGCCCATGCTGTGACCAACTAAAATAATGGAATCGTCCGGCGCCGCACTTTCTATGACTCTGGCGACGTCCCTGTTGATCGGGAATTGGAAAAAATGAGGAATTCGCGTTGGGACGTCCCGTTTTTTGGCAATATGCTATTTTTCTTACTCCGCTAAAGTGCCGACCTCCAAATCTTCGTCGTTAGTCGTGCGAGAGTCGCCGTGACCTCTCAAGTCGATGGCCATCACTTTACAAACTACCATCGTCATTATGGATTTCTGAAAAGCGTCAAAAAACCTCGAGAATCGTTTTTCAATGATATTTCAATGTCATCACAAAAATGAGGCTCTTTTTTTCATTGTACCGTGAATTCTGCCCATGTTAACGCTCCGTACCCTCCCCCATGGAGCAAAACGAGCAAAGGACCTTCCGATCCTGTGGTATAGATGTGAAAAGTATTATCGCCGAGTTTCACGTCCTTGGAGTCCTCGAAATACGGATTCCAGGCAACAGGATCGTAATCTCGCTTACGTTGTTGCATAGCCCGAGTTTTTTCGGCTCTGCTCGAAAAACGGAGACAGAAAACTCAATAAACCACGGGAGACGTGATTTTTTCAAATATGGAGTCACTTGAATGTGAATTTGAATTTTGAATTTTGATGTTACAAGAGTTGGAGAATTTTTAAGTGAAAAAAACGTCGAACACTAACCTAGATGAGGATACTGGTAAATTAAAACCAGAAGGTGGTAATCTCGATTTCAGGATCGTCTTTTGGAGCGAAGACATTTTCAATTGTTTCACAAATATGGATTTTTCACTGTTTCTGCAGGATTTGTTTTTCACAAGAATTAATACGAGAGAGCGCGCGATTAAGTGTCGAGTGTTTTCAGAATTCTGTTTCTTTTCCGCACTTTCGCGTCATAAACAATAACTATGGAATGTTTTGAAACAGAACTTGACTCACAAGCTCACATCTCTATTATATACGTACATGCAAATCAAATGTCAAAAAAGATATACACAATCAAAGAGGATTCGCTAGTATGGAGTTGCGGCGTACGAAACTCGCGGAACGAGCACTGCAGCGCCGGAATTTGTCCTTTTTAAGGGACACGCACTGCCACCTCTCGGAGTATCGCCAGACTCCATGAACGCGTCACATTATCTCGTTTATCTGTGAATTATCTTGAGTTTCTTGCACGATCTCATGTTTTCAATGATCTCGACTCATGTTTATAGCCGTTTCTAGGCGAGAAGCTCAGCTTCCCATCCGTCACTATACCATATTCGATCACTTTCAAGGCAAAGGGCCGCTCAAGCTATCTCAACGCTTCTTGACCGAGAAGCGCCAGTAGATACTTTTAAGAAGATGTTTCGTTTCATGCAATAATAATATATATCGTAATACGAATAAATTTTCCACTTCTTGCACGAACTTTGTACGCGAAATGTTACAAACAGATTCGATAAATTTTATCCTGTGGAGAAATGTCAAAAATCTAAAATTTTATTCAAATCCATCGAATTTTGGTTGTTATAGAAATTGTAACTTGATTTTTCTTTAATAATTCGTCAAAAGCGCGAAAAATTGTACAGATTCCCACATTTTTGGAAATTCATGCCATTTTCAACGGAATATCCAAAGTTTCCTAGAAATAATAGTGGGTTTCTGGGTCTGAGGGCTTTTGGACGATTTGAAATGATGGAAAAGTAGAAAAATACAGGAAGTATCTAAATTTGTAAAAATGGCTGGAGCATAATAAAAACATTATCTTTCGTTGTCTATTAAAAATGGAAGGACAGGTTGGAAAAAGATTTAGGCTGGTTGTTCACTCGTGAAAGATGAGAATGGACCAATGGGAGAGAGGTTATCTGGCAATCTACGAAAGTGAGCGTCAATGAGGACGCGTCTTTCTCGGCATTTGAAACGTTTATAGGGTGCCCGCCGATGCGCCTATATCGTGATTCGTATCTACTACGCAACTTCCGCTGGCTCCGCTGTCCTGATCAAAATGGACGCCTTTGTGTCTGTTTTCCTCGTATTCACACTATAAATATCGAGATTTGTCCCTGTGAACGAGATTAGCAAATGGCGCACTCTGTGTTTACACGTATAGTGAAAAAAAAATATAAGATCCGTTGAGTAAGAGAGGCTGCGAGGCGTCGTGGCCTTTTCGTCGAATGATAAACGCGTAGTGGGTGATTATTAAACGCTTTCAAAACCAAGTAGGCCACAGCAGCCACGGATTGACAATTGAGTTGGATATCGGTGACCCGAGAGAGAGAGAGAGAGAGAGAGAGGGAGCAAGAGCGACTGAGTGAGTGAGCGAGAGAGAGAGAGAGAGAACGACACGGAAAAACTTTTTTCGTGCGCTTTTTTTTCTCCTTTTCCCCCCTCGACGAAAACAAAAAGCCTCTCTCGTATTTCGAACGTCGGAGGAGGCATTTCCCTACGATATTGAGAGCTTGACAATTGCGTTATTTCTCAATTCGACACTATTTACTCCCGCCAAAATTGCACCCGCACCCTTCAATTCCACCGCATAAAAACACCAAAAAACAGGATAAAACGCCTTTGAAAGAGAAGAAAACACCGATCTACCGTTCACGACTCTAAGGTAAATGACACTACGAACTTCCATCGTATTCCCATCTCTATTTCTTCGATGTTTATTCTCTCAATCCTGTACCATCGCACTTCGACGTCCGATTCTTTATTCTCACCGATATTTCATTGCAATTTCGTTACAAATCCTTTTTCGAACCCACGATCCTTGATTCCCACTGCTTTTTTTTCTTCCACCAACTGATTTGCTTGCGTCCTGCAAAGTTTGCATCCCGCCTGTGAATTTCCTCCCAGAATCATTATTTATTGATACAAATTGCATTTTTGCAGCCACATCCTCTCATACCTGTAATTTTCATGCCCGCAAATGTTAAAAACTCACATATCTCCATTTGTGTCGATCCACAGTGCGGTTAATTTTAATGCTTGCCTCGACACTGTCGCCTGGAACAGAAAATCGACGACAAAATTAATTCTGCTATGATTTTAAGCCCCAAAGATCCCAATTCCATGAAAATTTGAGTCGTCATTAAAATTTCTTCATTTTCCAGACCCGCCGGCAACATCGGGACAGAAAGATTTTGGCAGAGAACCTAAACGGCCAAGATTATTGGGAATATTGATTCCGTCTCAGACGATCTTAATATAGACGACAATTGGGTAAGAAAAAAATGAATCTCGGAGGCGTAAAATAAAAAAATGACGTTATTTTGTTCGTCGGGGAGTTTGATAGAGAAAATTTCACGGGAGAGTGTACAAAACGAAGGATAACGCTGAATTGCATGATTGGCAGGTGCGAGAGACTCGTTGAGGCAAAACCATGGACCGTTTATTAGAGGATCCGAGAGCGTCGTCAAAATTTGGCTGAGAGAAAGCCGAGCAACATGGGAACCTGAAAAAGACTTTTGTCGATTGGACAGAGGATTGTTAGTGTTGAGAAAAAGTGTGTATTAGAAAGGACAGAGAATTGGTGCGTGTTTGAAAAGCGAAAGAGTCGAGTGTGGACTTGATAATCGAGGAAATTGTTAGTCGTAAAGAAGTTGAGAGGGTGTTTGGTCACGGGAGCGAGAAAGAAGAAAAGAAGAGGGAAGAAAATGCGTAAATTTGATGGGATAGACTCAACATCGAGGATCGTTAAGTGTCACGCTTTGGTAAAGGATCATCGAGTATTCTGAGGAATAAGAATCCGTATATTTGCAGCGTTCGGGAGGAAAAGGGCGGCGGAGTTTGTGCAAAAAAAGTGGGAAAAAAAAATTGGACTCGCTACGGAAGAAAAAAGATTGATGTCCCGGCTGTGATGCCAGAACAAATAAAGTTCAAAATGAACGGGGTAATACCGAGCGTACCGATAACAACCCTGGCGGGTATAGCTAGTCTGACGGATTTGTTGCCGGAGATGCCGTTGCCGACGCCGTTGCCACAGACGCTGACGAATAAATCGTTGTTGTTTCATCCTCGAGTAGCGGAGGAAGCGCAGATATTGTTAAGCGTCAGAGACGAGAATTTGGTGCCTCAATTGATAACGTCGCTGTCGCAAACGTCCTCCGACCACATAGAGCTTAAGGATCACTACGCGAACGTGGAACAGCCGATGGAAAGCGAGCAAAACACACCGGAGCTGTTGAAAGCGATATTGCAAATAAATCCGGATGTGTTTAAAGGTCCGCAGTACAGTTCCCCGAGAAATTGGTCGTCGCAGCAAGGGGGAACGCCGTTGATACACGCGAATCAGTCTCCAGCAAACTACGGGCGTTTTTCTCCGTCGTACTCGAGTTCCTCGGGTTCAAGGCAAACGCCGCAAGGATCACCGGCGCATCCGGCGCCGGCGAGAACCGTTTTGCCCCCGCCTTCGTCTCAACAGAGCGGCATCTCGCACGCTCAGCATCCGAGGATGCCGGTGACGCCGCAAAACCACGCAGATTTGTCGCAGATGTCGCCGTTCGCTGTGCCTTCGCCTTCTCCACGAGCAACCGTTATTACCGAACAGACGAGAACTTCGACGACCCCTCAGCATATGCAAGACGACGTTAATTGCATAAGCCAAACATTAACGGGGATCAACCCGCAAACAAACATGTATTCACCGGCCCATATGGGTTCGCCGAGTACGCCGGTCATGCCGATCGGCAATATAACTCCCCAGCATCACGGGATCGCGGCGACAATGACCCCGCAACAAACGATGCTCGTCACATCGCCTATGCACAGTGGAATGTCGATCGCGCAGCCGCAGATGCAACAAAATCAAACGATCCAGCACCACCAACAGATCCAGCACCATCACCAGCAGCAGCCGCAGCAGCATCATCTCCAGCAGCATCAGAGTCAATCGAACATAAATCAAATGCAAGCAAACATGTACGAGCCGATGATGAATCAGCAGCAGCTCCATCATCCGTTGGTCAACAACGATCAGTCGATGGAAATCGACAACGTCGTCGATCATAATCAACAATTTCTTCTCGATCCGACCACCGGATTGCCGGAAATTGATTTGCCGATCGTCGACATGGGAACGAAGCAAATGCCGATGCCAATGGCTCCGGAAAATCTCCTCAATCCCGTCATGCAACAACAACAACAACAACAACAACAACAGTCGGCTTTGTCAGGGTATGGGAATCTAAACCCGGAAGATGTGCTCGGCAATATGGCCGCTGCGGCTGTCCCGATCGAGACAATGAACCAACATTATCAGCAGCAACAACAACAACAGCAAAACAACAATGCGACGAGAGACATGAAATTGTCGTCCCTGGGCCAAGGCAACGAATCGAAATTGAAAGAACCGGTGGTCATGCTGAAAAGGTTATCGTTGGCGGATCAAGCATTGATGCAGAAATCGCTGAGCGCATTTGCCGAGAAGTCACCGACTCGTGCAGCCAAAATGGGCCTGACGAACGAGACGAAAACGGACTCGGAGAGCGACGAGGAGGTCGGCGAAAACAATAAATATTTCAAAGCCCGAGCGAAGGAGCGACAAGTCCAGAGAGAAAAAGATCGCGCCGAGAGGAAAAACAAAAGCGACGACAAAACCAGACGGAGACGGAGGCTCATCGACGACGATGACGACGACGACGAGCAGACCAACGACGAAAGCAAAAAAGAGAGTTGCCTCTCTCCGGTCAAACCGAAAATACGAAAAGTTGAGAAAAAACTCGTACCGGTGCTCGCTAAACTGAGCGTCGATGAACTCATGGAGACCAATACTTATCAGCGTTTCAATACGACCATCGAAACTATTTTCGACAATACCGAGGACGCCGGAAACTTTGGAGAAATCGAAGAAGACGGTGACGTCCCCGCGGAGATGTTGATCCCGAAATATCAGCTGCAGGATCTCTGCACCGAGGCTGCCAAATTAAAGGCGCTCGGTGCCATGGAGTCCATACCGGCCGACCGTTTGGTCAGGTTGTTAAACATCCTTGAAAAAAATATCCGAGACGGTGCTCGAGTCTCGCCATTGGCCGATCCCGACGACGACGTCGACGAGAGTCGTCTGTGGATGCAGCTCGCGATGGAACGCGTACAAAGAGCTGTCGACGCTTCTTTAATCGCTCTCAACATAATGACCTCACTAAATATGCCGAAAACCGTTTACCTCGAAGACGTTATCGACCGCGTTGTTCTCTTTATGAAATTTCAATTACAAAACACTATATTTCCATCTTTCGATCCCGTTTATCGAATAGACTCCAAAAATAAGACTGAAAATTATAATTCTAGCGGTCGTAAGAAGAGGGGACACATGAAGGAGGTCAGAGAGAAGAGCATTCTTCAAGTTTACAACAAAATGCGAGAGCTCGTTGCTCTCCTCGCGGAGCTGTTGAGCATTCAAGTTTTAACCGACACGAGCGTATTGCACGCATCGACTCTGGGTGTCGCGCCCTTTTTCGTCGAAGGAGTGAGCGATTTGCAGCTGAGTGCGTTGAAACTTGTGACGGTAATATTCACCAAGTACGAAAAGCATCGTCGATTATTATTGGACGATATATTGACCTCGATAGCGCGATTGCCCAGCAGCAAGAGGAGTTTGCGAACTTACAGGCTCAGTTCGGAAGATCACATACAAATGTTGACCGCGCTTGTGTTGCAATTGATCCAATGCGTCGTTACGTTGCCTGACAATCTCGCCAGACACGAGAAAAATTCTCGGCACTCTAGCGAGGAGGATAAAAAACCAGAAGAGAAAAAATCCATCGCGATCGACAGCGACGTTTTGATAATCAACAAGTACGAAACCGCCACGAGAATTGCTGCTAATTTCTTGAACGTTTTCCTCAGCAAGTGCGGCAGCAAAGGCGAGGACATCGATTATCGACCGTTGTTTGAAAATTTCGTGCAAGATTTATTGGCCACAGTGAACAAGCCCGAGTGGCCAGCGGCGGAGTTGCTTCTCAGTCTTCTCGGGACTCTCCTCGTTGGTCATTTCTCCAACAAGAGCTCGGACATGTCTCTGCGAGTCGCTTCGATCGATTACCTCGGGGTCGTCGCCGCGAGACTACGCAAGGACGCTGTCAATTCTCAATGCAAACTCTCGACGATAGATCAAATAATTCGCGACATTAAAACCGAACAGCAAAAGGACACGGACTACGAGCACTCGAAGGACCCCGAGATCTTGGGTCTGAGCGAGGACGAGGAACGAACAATGTTTCTTCAACGAGTTCTCCTCGACTATCTCGCGGTCAACGGGACCAAGGACTCGGCGCTTGGATATGCGAGACACTTTTATCTCGCCCAATGGTACAGAGACTGCGCGGTTGAAAAGACGCGAGTAGGCCAGGCGAAAATCGCGACGACGCCGTCGAAGAAACAGCACAAGAAGCGTCCGGCCAACAAAAAGAAAAATAGTCGGCACATGGAGAGCGACGAGGAAAGCGAGAGCGAGGTCGAGGAGCTCGATCCTGACGAGAACGACAATAACGAGCAAAAGAACTCCGAGGCCTATCGGATCATCGAAGAGAAAAAGAAATTCATTCTCAAGCGTATACGTCCCTCGAGCTCAGCGACTAAACCGGACGTTTTGCAAACTTACATCGATTACAATTCAGCCGAATTGATATCCCAGTATTTGGCATCGACCCGACCATTTTCTCAGAGCTTCGATAAATATCTCAAACAAATATTGCACGTTTTGACCGAATCGTCGATTGCGATACGAACCAAAGCGATGAAATGTTTGACCATGATCGTCGAGGCTGATTCCAGTGTTCTCGCGCGTTTCGACATGCAGATGGGAGTGAAACACTCGTTTCTCGATCATTCGACCTCCGTCCGAGAGGCCGCTGTCGATCTCGTCGGCAAATTCGTGCTCAGCCGGCCGGAGCTTATCGACAAGTACTACGATATGCTTCTCGCGAGAATACTCGACACCGGGGTCAGCGTGAGGAAACGAGTGATTAAAATACTCAAAGACATATGCATGGAATGTCCAGACTTTCCAAAGATTCCTGAGATCTGCGTAAAAATGATAAGGCGCGTCAACGACGAGGAAGGAATAAGGAAGTTGGTGATGGAAGTTTTTCAAAACATGTGGTTTACGCCGGTGAGAGAACGTCCGACAATAGACTCGGCTGGTTTGTTGCGTAAAGTCATGAATATCACGGACGTCGTAGCAGCGAGTAAAGACATGGGACTCGAGTGGTTTGAACAGCTGCTGGTTAGTCTGTTCAAGCCGAAAGAGGACAAGGACGACAGCACGAAGATGTTGACAGAGCCGCCAAAAGCGTTATTGACAGCTTGCAAGCAAATCGTCGATTGTTTGATCGAGAACGTGTTGCGTTTGGACGAGACGAATTTGGAGGACGATGGAAAATCAGAGAAGAAAGGATCGTCGCAGAGGCTCGTTGCTTGTCTGACGACTCTTCACCTTTTCGCGAAAATCCGACCTCAGCTGTTGGTCAATCACGCGATAACGCTGCAGCCTTATCTGAGCTTGAAGTGTCAGACCCAAGGAGATTATCAGATAATAAGCAGCGTGGCTCATACTCTCGAGCTCGTAGTGCCTCTGATGGAACACCCGAGCGAAACGTTTCTCGCACAGCTCGAAGAAGACTCGATCAAGTTGATTCTGCAGCACGATCGTTCGGTCGTGGCCTCGTGTCTCTCTTGTCTCGGCTCGATCGTCAACAATGTCACAAGAAATTTCAAACTCATAAGAGATTGTTTCAACAAGTACAACGGCCATTTGGACAAGTACAAATCGATCTACGAGGAAGATCCGACGAATCCGAACCTCACCAAGTATCGGCCTTTCTTCCGACGAGCTCTCTTCACCGTCGGTCTATTATTGAGACATTTTAACTTCACCGATCCCGAGGTCATCGACGGCTTGGCTCCGAACATCAAAGACAAAGTTTTCGAGACTCTGAGCTACTTTTTGAACCAGGACAACGACGACATACGACAATACACGCTTTCGGCGATCGGCTCGTTGTGCATAAGACATTACGAGTTCATGATGCAGCCCGAGCTCAAGGAACTTTATCATTATCTTTTGACCTCGGACGTCGCTTTGGTCCAGATGAGAATACAAGTGCTCAATAACATCGAGATATATTTGCAGGAGGAAGAGAAAAGAATGATCAAGCAGGATCTCGAGTGGGCGAAACTTTCTAAGCAGGAAAATCTCAAAGAAATGGGAGACGTTTCCTCGGGAATGGCGAGCACAGTTATCCAATTATATTTGAAAGAGATTCTGGAGTCTTTCATCCACAGCACAGTGGCCGTGCGTCACGCGGCTCTGAAGGTCATTCAGTTGATTTTAGCGCAGGGTCTTGTGCACCCGGTACAAATCGTTCCTTACCTCGTATGCATGAGCACCGACTGTGAAAAGATCGTAAGCCACAGCGCCGACAAGCAGCTCCAGGACATTGAGAAAAAGTATCCAGGCTTCATCCACATGAAGTCACAATTTGGAATTAAATTGTCTTACCGTTTGCAGAAAATATTGCAAAACGAAGTGGCGGTTCGTGGGATGCGCATTAAGGAGGGAGAATTCCCTGGTGCCCTGAATGGCTTTCTCTATACGATTCTCCGCAACACCAAACAACAGAGACGAGCTATTGTTTTGTCGTTTTTGAAGCAATTTGACGAATCGGCCAAAACGAGCTTGTCGCAGATGCTCTATCTTGCTGACAATCTCGCATATTTTACATATCAGGTTCAGGACGAGCCGCTCTTTATAATTCATCATATTGACATAATAATCTCGGTCTCGGGTACGAATCTTTTGCAGTCTTTTAAGGAAGCGCTCCTCCCGAAAGAGGCCTCCTCGGCGTCGAATGCTGATCAGCGTGCCAGCAGCAACATGATCGTCGAGCCACAACAACAGCAGCAGCAGCAGCAGCAGCAGCAGCAGCCGAGCGAGAACGAAGCGACTGCGATACCTCAGCTCTATGCTCCGGACGGCCAATCGCGTCCAATTCCACTTTCGACTCTCGAGGACGAAGAGGACGACGAGGAAGACGATGATACTATTCTGGCGAGACTCCCATCGAGCACAAACCTCCTCAGACAATATTTAACCGCGAGCCAGGGTTTCATGCTGTTGCTCACGTTGCGACAACATCTCAAAGATCTCTATGGCTTCTCCGACGCCAAGATCAGCCAGTACTCGCCCTCCGAAGCTGCCAAGGTCTACGAGAAAGCGGTTAACCGTAAAAACAATCTTTTGTTCAAGCCCAAAGCGACGCTCCAAAAGCTTCACGAGGACATCGACAACGGTCTCGAGCTCGACGACCTCGGCAGAAGGAAACTCGTCAAAGATTATCTCGACTTTAAACAACTCATGTTGAAATTTGACCCCGAGGAACCGGACGAGGAAACTGCGGCTGCAGCAGCCGCTGCAACTGCCGCTGCCGTCGCCGCGACCGCTGTTCCCAACGCTCCCGATCACCATCTCAACAAACAAACGACCGGTGACCTTAACTCGAGAATACCAAATCCTGATATGGTCAAGTTGTCCGACAACACGATCAACAACCCTCAGCAGTATTCCCAGCAACACAACGTCAATTCGTCGATCGATCATCCCAACAACTCGCTCAATATGCTGCCCACCAACATGACCACTTCGGGCATGCAAATGAGCAGTACAATGCCGAGCACCCCGAGAGTTCCCAAGCTGACGATACACACCAACCCAGAAAGCCATCGCAAACACCGATCTTCCCACAAAACTGAAAAAACGAAGAAACACAAGAAGAAAAAACGAAGAAGAATATCCGACAGTAGCGACAGCGGCGACGACTGCAGCGACCCTGATTTTATGGTGTAAATTCTGCAGCCCAACAAGACACCACAGCCCCGTGTAAATATAATCATACGAGTGAGTTTAGAATTTCGTTTTTTTTCTAAGAGCTAAAGCGAGAGAGAGAGAGAGAGAGAGAGAGAGAGAGAGAGAGAGAGAGAGAGTGAAGAAAAAGTGGAAAAATAAAAACAGTGATTTGTTCGCCAGTGTCTATCCCAGTGCCGGACGCAAAATACATAGAGACGCAATGAGTGTACAAATTACGATACGTTGGTGACAAAGAGAAAATAATATTCGCGCCGCCCGCCCCCAGAGTCAACGAAAAAACTTTGCAAAGACGATTTATCGCGCCTTACCATTTCTTTTTTCGCTCTTTTCTTTTTTTCAGCCCAATCCATCGCTCCCAGCCTCTCCAGAGAGACCTGGCCAGAGCTTCAAAACGAATAAACAAAAAATAAACGAATAAATTGAATTAATCGTTGACGATAAACTAAATGAAAGGAAAATTCGATCGGTTTAGAAAATTCCACTCGGCTGGAGAAGGAACTTGGTTTATCCATGACCTTTTTTTTATCCCTTTTTTTAACACATACATATATTTTTAATGTCTTAATGCTATACTTTATTTATAATAAAGTTACTAAAGGATTAATCTTTTTTTTTTTTTACTCAGCGGCTCTCACTTTTTTATTTTCTCGTCCTCCCCTCCGATCGAGCGATTTCGAAGCCTCTCCATCATTATTCTCAAACGTACTTTATGGCTAAGAAAAACCAAGTTCCCGCGACACTCGAGACGCCAAGTACAATTACGCGCTTCATCATTCTCCCTCGTGCTTCGAATATTTTTAATGGACAAGAGGAAAGAAGGTAACGAACAAGTGCGAATAAATAATTAGGACAAAAAAACACGAGCTCCAATGTGGAAACAAAACCAAAACATAAATCATCTGTAAATAATATTACTCAATAGTAACATTTATGCAATGTTTATGTTTCAGTTTTTGTCCCAAAGATCCACTCGCCGCGATATACAATAAGAAAATTATATAAAAAAACATCAAACACACACACGCAGCTTTTTGTAGCTTGTAGAAACAAAACAATAATAATCCATCAAAATAAGAAAGTGTATGTAGTTTTTGTTTCGACTGTGGACAAAGATTCGTTGCTGGGCCGCGAACAGACGAGAGACGAAACAATCACTTTCAGCGAATGCTGTCGAGACTCTTCCTCCCAAACACTTGTATAAATAATTTAGAGAACGAAACAAATAACGAGTTTAAAAAAATAATCATTTCGAGAGCTATGGACGAGGCAAACAAAAACACAGAAAAGTAGTTTGTAACATGTGTACATATAGAAAGGAATAAGAGGAAAATGGAAGGAGGAGATAAACGAAATTCCAAGTACGTTATTTTCTTACTAACTATATAGCGATCACACTGTGCAAAAAAAATCTTCAATTTTCCTTTTTTTCTTCAATTTTATTTAGTTTCACAAGTCCCAACGTTTTTTTTCTTCTTTTTTTTGCGAATGATGGTCTCTTTTGTTTACGAGCACGAAAGAAATCATTATTTTCTTTGATGAGAAAGAAAAAATCGTGTGCTGTATGTATATATGTAAAACACTTTTCTAATGTTTTTCATTTTCTGTCAAAAATGCTTTGCAAACGTCTGAATTGTCGTGAAACTCTCAAATCCGAACCAGCCCAAGGAAATTAAATAGACCAACGACATGAGCTTGAGTTTTTTTTCTTTCGAGTAATGCAACGCAAAAATGGCAAAATATCTTGTGAAATTGCACAAAAGATTTGTGGCTCGATTTGTATGACTGGAATGCTCCTGAGGCGGTGTGTATTCATGAATGATTATGGATATACATGAAAATTTCATTTCCGACGTTTAGTTAGGTCAATCGAGTGGAGCAATTGCGCTGAACGATTAATTATATGCGTATTAATTACACGAACTCGTGAGCTGTTGCGAGGGTCATATATTTTTGGCTTAAAAAATTGGCGATCGATTAAATTGAAATAAAAACAATTTTATCTCTTGACAAAGACAAAACGTTAGAATAAAATGATGAGAAAATAGTGATGTCAAAGTTTCAACAGAGAATGACGATCCCTTGCTGCTTCGGAGTTGCGAGATGTCACAATCCTCTTCCTTGTAATTGGGACTCTCTCCTGGGGAATTTGTCACTTGGTAAATTCTCAAATATCTTTCCACTCTGTTCTCTCTCTCTCTCTCTCTGTCTCTCGTTGAATATTTTCCTCCAATAGTTGACAATTGCCAGGGATAATTAAAAATATTTATATCTAATAAATGAAACGATGAAAAAAAAAACGAAAGGCTTCCCTGTCGTAGAGAAGAAAGTGTGTGGGTTCGACGAGGAGGCTAGCAAATGAGAATGAGGAAACGATTGAATCGCAGAAAGGGGAGAAGGGCTGAATATAAAATGATAAATCTCAAGCCATCGTGGGCAGTGCTCATAACAAAAGGACTCAAAAATGAGAGACATGTTTTGTATAAATATAACGTGTAAATATTTGAAAGCTGAGAGAATGCACGACGCTGGGATAATAAAAAATGTGTTGTTGGAGCGATAACCGGAAGAGGACGGTTCGAGAGCCGAATCGAAAGCGTGGCCGCTCCTCTTTGTCCCTTTTCTCTCTTCATTTTACACATTGTATCGTTTATTTGCAATCGACTTATAGGAGATATATATTATACATATGTATATATACAAATATATATATATACACATAATAGTGCATATATATATATGTATATTTACATATAAACAGTAAATTCTAAATAAATATATTTCTACGTATTAATTGATAAAAAATAAGAAATTTATTGGTATAAATAATTTGGATAAGAGGTGCTCTTGTGTATCGTGCTCCGTAGGAAAGCCACTAACGTTCTTTTTAACGGCGATTCCTACGTGGCACGATAAAAAAAACAAAACAAAAACAGTCGCACGCTTGTATAATAAATAAACAAAAGTAAAAGGAAATAAACTGAGAAAAATGGTAAAATAAACACTATTGTAACGGCGTATGTTTTTTGTATTTGATAATGTAACGAAAACGAGATAAAAAAAAAATGGAAATATCAGTTTAATTGAAAATTATAAAAAAAATTAATGAATTAATAAATAAATGAGAAAATACGAAACGAACAAGATGAACCGGTGGATTCATAGAAAGTATATTATATATTTGAGTAAAGCTGTCAAGTGTCAATGTTATCCATAACGCGATTTAATTTGTGTGTAGCCGTGTTTACAAAGCGATATACAAAAGTGATGTTTGTAAAGCTAGACGAGGATTCAAAGGCCTTTTCTCCATAAGACTTGACCGCTCGTTTACTCATAACTTATTATGTACATCGTCGAAAGATTTAAACGAAAGATAATTATTATAAGATTACAAGAAACACGGTACGTTCGTAACAACAAAATAAATATAAGTATATATCAATTGTACTCGCCGACCCTACTTTCTCATGATTATTCGTACACGAACCTGCTCCTTACGTCTATGGACACAGCAGTCTGTGATTTTTATCTTCTTCGCTTTATTCACGGGTAAAAAACAAGAGTGAAACATTTTTATCGTTGGCTGAGAATCCCGTAAGATTCCTCGGGGCGTAAAAAAAAAAAAAATTCTACAGTTTTAATTTTTTTTTCGCGAATTAATGGGGATAAAAAATTGTGGCCTAGAAAATTTGGAGCCTTCAGGGAAACGCGCCAAACTCGGTGGTCAACGGAGCATTTTTATCGGGGGGTCGTGAGAAAAATTGCAACGTTCGATAATTACCGGTAGGAAAAGTTTATGAAAATAAGATTTACATTAAACTTGCAAAGATTCTCGGAGAATTATTTGGTTCGCTGAATTATTATTATCGTGGATAGAAAAATCAGGCATTTTGAGGTTCTCATACACTTTTCCCGGTCAGCTGATTTATCGCCGACATCTCTTTGTACGTCATCGGGTTCAACATCAGCCCAGGAACCGGTGGATTATGCTCCAAGTCGCGTAGTTCGTTCACCTTTACTTTGAGATGGCTTCGGATTTTGTTGACTGCGATGTCACACTCTTTCTGATCTGTTTCGTACAAAGCGCAATTTTTTAATGAACTTTATCAAGCATACTCATTTCCGTCAAATAATTCGCTATCCCGGCCAATTATTCCACAGGAGCCTCGAGGGGCGTAAATAACATGAAAATTTACGGAGGACGGCTACACACAATGTTTCCATGTTAAAAGCATAGGGAAAATCAAAATTATTAAAATTTGAGGAAATTTAGTGAGCACACTCTTTAGTATTAAATATGAATATACAAATTTTTCAAAAAATTTTCATGCAATTCAGTTAATTTTTTTAAAATTATTTTTTATTTCAAATTTTACTTTTTATTTTTTTTTACTTTTTTTTTTTTATTAATTAATTTTCATATAATTACGATAATTTAATGGCGAAACGTTGGTTGATGCAGAAATCTTGGGGTCAAAAAGACCCGGTATGTGCTCGAGGGGTAAATGTCTGAATCATACCTCTGACGAGTAATTCCTCGGCCTTCTTAGCATCCATCTTTAGTAATATTGGTCCCACGGTAATCCAAGCTTTGTCGCTTTGTCTTTTCTGCAGAGCTCTCATGCCGACTCTGTCGTCATTGCGACGTTTGTCGAGGTCGATCACCTCTTGCTTATCGGTCAGGATCTCTGCGGCTTTGGCTTCCACCTGCCGCAAATGATTCAACATTCTCAGCTGCTCGTTCATCGTCTGAAAAGGTCAGAGAAGAAAAGCGTTGAATAAACAGCTGGAGAGAGAATCGTCTCCCGGGACAAGAATTTATATTATTTTTTATTCATTTTACATGCCGCTACAAGCCCAAAAGAGCAAAGGGTCCAGAAACACGGATTGAACTTACTAAAGCATTTTTAACTTATCAAATTCAAGCAAAGTTCGATCTCCCCATGAAATTCCTTGTCGCCCAAGAGCATTCGTTACTTTGTGCCTTTTTCTCATTGCCGTTGTATTTTCGATTCATTTTCATTAGGAATGGGAAAGAGACGAAAAACGCCGTGTTAGGACAAAGCGCGCCTCAGAGCTCTCTCTCGTCTGGCTTCTCTGCTGAGCAGCCTCTCGCGGTCTCTCCGTCTTGAGGTCTTTTCTCTTGGTTGTCTCGTTATCGGAGCGACCGCTCTGGAGTCTCCGCTCCCAAAGTGCGTCACTCGGGCTTTGGCCTTGGAGCTTTCATCCAGTCCTCGCCGATCTCTTTTCAACACCGTTTTCACGGGGTATTTGGAGCCTGCGGCGTCAGGACCGAGACCACCCTCGTCCCAGCCGTTTCTCAGTAACATTTGGTAACCTCTGTTCTGTCTCGGAATCGCATAAACTCCGGCGTCCGGCAGTTTTGGCTTTGTATTGAAAATGTGTAGCGTCGAAGTTTGGTGCTTTTGCAAAGTCGTTTCTTTGAAACTTTCGCGACAAAGGTCACAGTAAAATTCTTTGCTCTTTCGTCTTCGATCTGTTTCTCTTCGAGGGCTCAACCCTGACGAAGAAGACGCTTCCGGATTGCTCGACGATTGTTTTTCTCTTAGCAGAGCTACGATCCCGGAATAATTCTTTTTGGACGCGAGGCCACCCGCGGTGAAGCCGGACTTGTCGCGACAGCGCGTGTTCGCTCCTAATTTTAGAAGGAAATCGACGATTTTGTAATTGCCACAAAAAGCCGCTGACATCAAAGGCGTCCAACCATAATCGTCAGAAATGTTTACGTTCGAGGCTGTCACGTTACGCTCTAAAAATCCAAAGTCCCCACTCTCCACCGCTTTTAATACACTATTCGCTTTTATCGTTGCCGCGTGTTTACGCGCTGGCTCTTTGGTCCTCTCGCGATTGCGGGTCTCGAATCTTCCTTTTTCCGAATGAGAGCCTCTTCTTCTTTGACGGATGTTTTTTTTCTTTTCGTCAACGCCGCGATCGCTCACGATCTCCTCGTAAGCGACACGCGCCTCGTCTCCGCGGAAATGCAATTCTCTTTTATACGACGCTTCATCCCGCTGCGAAACGGTCTCGGATTCACTCACGAACCTCTTGAAATTTATACTCGACGACACCAACGAAGAATTATACGCGTGAAGCGACATTTTCCCCGCTCTTTATCCCTCATGCATCATTTATTTACTATTTTCTTCTGTTTTTTTATGATTTTTATGGAGAAATATCAACTCACGAACGTACGTTTTGATTTCGGACGATAAACACTGCCGAATATTGCACACCACACGATGAATTCTTCTGCCTTTTCGGTGCGATGACACTTATTCTATCGTGCGATTTATTCCGTCATATGTTGTCATCTGAAGTTGGCTTTTAACGTTTCGAGGTTTTGGTTGGAGAGTCGGAATATTATTTGTTGCGTAATAATAACAAAAACAACGGATGTTTTTAAAACTAAGTTGATAATGTCTCTGCCCGCGTTGTGAATGGATTTTCAGTCGATTTTATATTTTTATATAAAAAGTCTTTCTACTTTTCGAGTGAAATAAAATTTCTTTATGTTGTTCGCGAATTGCAAGTTCGCGTTAAAAATATCGCAGTAGATAGCGCTTCCATCGAGCTCCTGCTGTTGCGAATTTCTCGAGCAAGTTTTCAAGTTGCTGATTGAAACTTCATATATGGGCAACGGATTTTACAAGTCAATCTTTCGTATGTAAGGTAGGGAAAAACTTTATAACGATGAAAATATTCTGTACTGCTGCTCGAATGCCGCATCCTTTTTTATTCAATTTTCAAAGTCAGTTTCAAGTAGACAAATCGTTATGATCCTGACGCGGTGATGCAACTATATCATTGCTTTGATTTCTTTCGGATAACCTGCAAATTGGCACCGATCTTTTTCGACCGGATGCTTTGTGTATACGCGATCTACAACCAATTTTTCTCTCCCACCTTTGACAGGGCTTTGTGTTTACTGCAAAAATCCTGCCAAGGATGAGATGCGTTTGAGATAGTAGAGAAATCTCAGGCCTGGAAATATTCCCGCTTTCTCTCTCTCTCTCTCTCTCTCTCTCTCTCTCTCTCTCTCTCTCTCTCTCTCTTTCTCTCTTCCTTGTTCTCGGCAAATCATGGCTCGTCGGGGAAAGAGAAATCTGAAACTCCAAGTTTCCGAAGACGTTCCCGTACCTATGTAAGTACAAAATCCATAATTCACGTCTTTTTAACATCTTGTCATTCATGAGTTCGTGAAACACCGTGAAGCTAAAAATTCGATAGAAAAAAGTTCATTTGACGTTGACTTTCTAAAGACGAAGAAAGTTCTGCCGCACGAAATCGTAGGCTCGTCCTGTCTCATTGAAAATAGAAAACCCTCGTTTAGCAAATATTGAAAAAATTATTTTTCTTGCATAATTTTCCCCATAAACGATAGAACTTGACTCTGGGTCTATAAGACCCAAAAAAGTACTGTCATATATACTGATAAAAAAAACCTGAGTTTTCTCTCGCAATACAAGCTTGACCTTCAAATTGCATACACAATAAATTGATTGAGTTGATTTTATTTTGCGTTCATTCAAGAACTCCGCCGAGAAACTTGGACAAGCGAACGACGATAACGATTGGCGAAAAGACGTTTGACGTAGAAGCAGATGATCTGGAAACTCTGTGTATTCTCGGCAGAGGAGCTTACGGCGTTGTGGACAAAATGCGGCATAAACAAAGCGGCACCATAATGGCAGTAAAAGTAAAAAAAGAAAGAATGAATCGGAAAAATCGCGAAAAATGGTAAAAAAATGGAAATGACGAGTAAATTGTTTTGCAGCGAATAACCGCGACTGTAAATACGCAAGAGGAAAAACGTTTGTTAATGGATCTTGATATATCTATGAGGAGCTCTGCCTGCCCTTATACCGTACAATTCTATGGGGCTTTGTTCCGAGAAGGCGATGTCTGGATCTGCATGGAAGTTATGGACATGAGTCTAGACAAATTTTATGCAAATACTT
The DNA here is from genome assembly GCA_030522525.1 of Campopleginae sp. 14b. Lineage (NCBI taxonomy): Eukaryota > Metazoa > Arthropoda > Insecta > Hymenoptera > Ichneumonidae > Campopleginae sp. 14b. The sequence continues at coordinate 40,143 of JAPYYS010000325.1, forward strand.
ACAAACACGGCCGCTCGATACCCGAAGATATATTGGGAAAAATAGCGTTTGCGGTAAGCATTCGATGTTTTTAATCGTGACATGGAAACCTGCATAGAAATAAAGGAATTGCATGAATATTTTTCTACCTCAAGGAGGTTGGATCGCGAAATCAAAATAATGAGAATTTTACAATTTTTCTTCATTTCGTATTCTCGATTGAATATTGAAAACCCATTAATAAGGCTGTCTCGCGTTTTTTCATGCGGAGACTATTTCAAAAACGATGGCAATGATCGTGCTACTTGTATATTGAAAAACAAAACATTTCTTACGGTTCTTGTAATAATTTTTTCATTTGTTTTTTCCCCTATTTGTTCCAAGCTCCTTAACAAAGAATACTGTTCCCATAGAAATGACCTCGTAGTCTCGATAGCTGCATCGATTTTCAATCATTTTTGTTTATTTCATTGCTTTGTGTCTTTCCAGGTAGTGAGCGCATTGGACTATTTGTATTCTCAGTTGAGAGTTATCCACAGAGATGTAAAGCCTAGCAATATATTGATAAACCGTGAAGGTCAAGTGAAAATTTGCGATTTCGGAATATCCGGGTATCTTGTCAATTCTGTAGCGAAAACGATCGACGCCGGTTGCAAACCATACATGGCTGTACGTATAAAAAAACTTATCCCGGTGGAAAAATTAATTTTTCCAATAAAAGTGAATTTTTCGAATTTTTAAATTATTTCTGATTGTTCCTTGCGATGTTTCTTCAGCCAGAAAGGATAGATCCATCGGGCGACCCGTCTCATTATGACATTAGGTCCGATATTTGGTCCTTGGGAATTTCTCTCGTGGAACTGGCAACGGGCAAGTTCCCCTATGAATCTTGGGGCACGCCTTTCGAACAGTTGAAACAAGTCGTTGAAGATGACCCACCGAAGTTACCGGCTGGCAAATTTTCTCCAGATTTCGACCAAGTTATAACCAAGTGGTAAGAATTTCAAGTATTTTTTTATCACGAATTCAACATTCCCGAGAAAACATCTTTTCCAAACTTTCCAATTATCGTTCGCAATTTCGTAAAAAAAATTACGCTAAAAATTTATAACTTTTTCCCAAAAATTGATAAATATTATTTGTTTTTCTTCGCATCACTTGATAAGCACGTCCATCAATGATAATCAGTCGGGGGAAGTTGAAAAATCCCAAAGGATGTTCTTTTTTGGAAAAAAAAAAACCAATTCTTAGGTTTTTCCTATTTTTTCACTTTCCCAATATTATAACAGGCATGCGTTATTGGGGAAAGCCTCACTTCTAAATAATTACCAAAGTTGCAGTAATTTTCCAAATATAAAAAAAAAAATGGAAAAAAATCGAACGATACATTTTTTTTTTTCAACTACTTCAAAAAAATGTCACACAATCGAAAGGGCTTGGAATCATAATTCTTTTAGTATATGACCAGCATGGCGCATCACTGGGAAGAAATTTGGACAGGGAAAAAAATAAATATCGATGGGATCGAAAATATTTGGAGGGATTTTATTTTTCGTGAATTTTTGTTCTAGTTTGATGAAAGACTACACGAGTCGACCGAATTACAGTCAACTTCTCGAGCTTTCTTTCATCCGGGAGCATGCAACAAAAGACACGGACGTGTCAAAATTTGTCGGGGAGATTCTGGACTTGTCAGAGAGTCAGCAGAGTTCATAGTACATAGAAATATTTGAAAATAGTTCAGCCAAGGCGAGCATAAAAGTCAATCCAAATTTGCGAGTCGGTTCAACGGCGATTGTTCGTGTTGCTTCGACGGAGTGTTATTGTCGGATTCTCTAATGGTGGGTAGGCCGTGAGGATCAACTCGTGAGATGGAGGGTGATGAAAATTCGGCCTTAAGATTGGAGAAACAATAAAATCCAGAGTGTTGAAATTCCGGCAATAATCGACGCCGTGCAGAGTGCGAAAGGACGAGGACACGAAAGAGATAATCAGCGAATAAGAGAGTGAGAGAATGAGAGAGCGAACGAAAACGAGCGAATGCAAAGCGCGCATGTCAATCCCATAATACTTAACAACGTAAATCCTCGTTCGAGAGGATTTCAACGAGTGATAATCCATAAAGTATAACATAGCATACTCGTTAAGGAGGTTCGATCACGACTATACAATGTTGCCATGCTAAACCATTTTGAAAACATGAAAAGTTTCAAAAAAATGAGAATTCAATGAAATTTGTTAAATACATTCTTTCTAAATATATACGACGATACTATTTTTTTTAAACGTTGCTTACCACGTAGTACTCGAGTTATGGAACACTAAAGTTCATTCGTATAAACATAGAGTTTACATATGTACAGGTATTCATCACGTGCAGAAGAACTTCGATTCAATTCTCCCTTATTCGATAACCATGTGGTAGAAAATTTGGAAAAAATTTGTCTTTGTATAATTGATGTCTCAGAATGTTGTGACGAAATTAAATGCATTTCTCATTGTTTCAATTTCGCGATCCAACCTCCTTAATACAAATAGGAGAGAAATCAAACGAAAAAATTATTACGAGAACCGTAAGAAATGTTTTGTTTTTCAATATATAAGTAGCACGATCATTGCCATCGTTTTTTAAATAGTCTCCGCATGAAAAAAACGCGAGACAGCCTTATTAATAGGTTTTCAATATTACATCGAGGATACGAAATGAAGAAAAATTGTAAAATTTATAAAATTACCCCTCGATCGATTGTAAATATGTTTGTACTGTTTTAAAAATTGTTTAAACGTCAATTGAAACAAAAATAATCATTCAATCGCGTTTACTTGTCGAATTAAGTTGAAAGAGAAAATACAAAAAATAGTGAATATTTATCGTTGTTCAAGTTTTTCCTTACTATTCAATCGTCCCTGGTCGCAATTACCTGTAAGGCTGTGAAACACTGGGTCAGACTGACCCACAACGATTTTCAAACTTTTACAAATTTGCACAGAATCCTTGCAAACTTATTTTCTATTTTTGTTTCGCGATAATGAAGAAAGTGACATTATCATGAAACGGTCAGTGGGTGTCGCTCTATATTTATTGCTGGATCGAGAATCCGACCCGTTCCGTGATAACCGGGCCGCCCCCGCCACGGCTGTTGACCCCGAGGGGCCAGTCGATTTGTTGTTGTATCAATCCCCTCAAAGTCTCGAGATAATACGAGCAAGTTTCGAGTTTTTAGTGAGAGTTAAGAATTGAACAGGAAAAAACATGCCCCACACGAGAGGCAACGAAATACACGAATTATTCGAAGCCATGGCCTACAACGAAATCTCGACAATCAATGTCGATCAGGTGAGTACTTCAGTTTTCATAATTCGTTATAAATTCGATAATTGCAACGTTTTTTTATGGAAAATACGAGGGAATACTCTGAGGATTAGACGAAAATCATGAGACAAGAACGAAACTTATCTTTCGATAACGTTGTGAACTTCAGTCAACGAATTTCCAGTGTCGTAACAAATATTCACAACTCATGCATCCAACTGTCGTTCTTTTCGTCTCAACAGGCTATCTCCGATCTAGTGCAAAGACACGCTATATGCCAAGACGAAACTGTCTCTTTGAATGATGTCAAGGAACTGGCAAAAAGGTACGATTCAAATTAATTACTAAAAATAACAAAATCGCTAAATAACCTAAAAAATCGAACAAACAATTAGATTAATTTCGCATGTAATTTCCGTTTGCGACGAAAAATAAATTCAGGCACTCAGAATAAGGAATTGATTATTACAAAAAATGCTGATTTACCAAAATACAACGGTTTAAAAAACGTCTTGGGTCAGATTGACCCAAAATGGACTTATACGCACTCAAACGCTTGAAATTTGAATTCAGCTCTCGCCTGGAGACGTCGTAATGTTTTTTCCAACTGGAAGTTTGTGGGTCATACCGTACACTTGCAAATGATAGATGAAATATTGTAACGTGTACATCATGTTTGGTGTTACGTAGTGGAACGAGATCGCGTGCTCCGAGACAGAATTGAGTCCGTCTTGGCTAGGATAATACATGTATTTCCAATACCAAAAGTTTTTGTCATGGTGTTTCGGGGCAAAATGGAATTCCGGGTCCAACGGAAGGAATCTATGACGTCCGTGAGCGTCCCTCGTGTCGGCCGCTCTGACACCAACGTTTTCCAAGCATATCGAGATTTCAATGTCCTCCATTTCTTTGTCCTCCGCCGTGCACTTTGAGTTGTCCGGTATAGCCTCCTCGACGAATCTTCTCGCACCCTCTCTGCTCAGTACGTAACCGGCTCCGCCGCTCATGTAACCTTGCTTCACGTAAGGCTTGAAACGGCAGCCCAAATAGAGCGGAGATTGCGGATCGAGGGAGGAGAGCATGTACCGGAGATTCTCAACTACGATGTAACTGCCAAGAGAGATTTTTGTGTCGTCAGATGAAAAAGAGACTTTTCCCTGTTCTCGGACAATTTTTTTAACTCACGTGTCGTCGTCCGCTTTCATGAACCAATCAACCTCGTCCTTGTACTTCTCGTAAGCATATTTGAAGGCCGCTTTCACTTTTGCCCAGAGATATTTTCTACCGTCTTGGACGGGAAGCACCACAGTGGGCAGACTCGAATCTGCAGAAATAAACAATCACAAACGTACGAAGGAGTTTATTAAAAAAAAGCTTTATTATTTTCATTGGAAATTTGAAGGATTTTTTCGTCAAACTATGTTGTTTATGTTTGCATCGTTGGAATGCAACGAGATTCTCTTTTTTCTTTAGCTGAGCCCATAATTGAACTGGACAATAAAACGATCCTCTGTGTCGATCCAAAAACTCAATCGACACAAAAAATTGGCCATGGTTTACAAAATTCAAGAAATGATGAATAGAAAAAATTTCTTCGTTGAATCTCAACGTTGCAAACTTCGAAATCATGTCAATTACCATTTGCGGTGCTCATGAAAAGAAGAACATTGCATCTTTTTCCCCAAGTGGCTTTAACGTGTTGAGCTTTTTCCTCATGGTTTTCGGGTCTGGTCATCACCCAGCAAAGAACCCGAACATTTTGAGCCATTTCTCGAGTCACCTCGTCGTCTCCACGATTTTGATTTTCGCCATTGGCATGAAAATTTATTTCTCTGCCTGAACCGATCTGCTCGAATTACGGAAGCACATAAATTCCGGCTGATTCAAAATACGATTTTGTGGAATGAACAGTTCAGCGCGTTCTTTCGGAATATTGAGACGTGGAAAATTGTACGCAAGGTCAAAGGAACCGTTGTTTACCTCATTAATGTCCTGGTAGTGATGAGCTCGTCTATATGATAATTGCGAATCTTGCATCGTAGCAAAGAGGCAGTAAGCTGACAGGAATCCGAGTAAAATTCCAGCAGCGAGTTCTATACGTGTTCTATACATTTTGTCGTTCAACAAATGTATAGAGAAAAAATCATTCCCAGTACATAATGTCGTGTCTTCAAAATAAAAGTCTAAACAACTGTTGACACAGCTGTCGAGACTCTGACGATTCTACAACAGAGGAAAAACCCTGCCACCTGATCTATCAACTGCCTAATTCGTTTTTTCTTTTCGTTCCATTTTTTTCACTAAAATTTGTAGGCAAAATTATAGCCAAGTACTCGACGAGGTTTCTTGATTCTCCATGCCGCAATGATCAAGTTCCGCATTCGATTGATCATCCGGGACTAAAAAAAAAAAAATAAATAAAAATCCATTCCGAAAAATCATCCCAAGTGATTTGTTTTTTCTATTTCAGACTTTTCGAGGTCGCTGATATGGTGGAAAAAGACCGAGCCGAGTTGAACAACATTTTTTGTAAAAGAGTCCCAATAACGATCGAAACTCCGGCCAAGGGCATTGATCTCTTGATAAGTTTCGCCAGATACTACGCCACTCTTCTTTCCCAGAACAGACTCTGGCAAAATGTGCATATCGGCGAGTGTTCACAATTATTATTCCATAATCGAATCTTTAACTCCAGTTGAGAAAAAAAAAAAATATTCCCATAAAATCCTAAAAATTCTACTACGACTTTCCATAAATTTCGTGACATTCAATTTTTTCATTTACTTTCCAGATTTTCATTATTTCGAATTCTCCTTCGAATGGCCAGTGACTTTTGTTTTTTACTTTCCAGAAGGTGGAACGTGGCCCGAAAATGGTGTTTCCTCAGTTTATTACACACTTTCCACGATTATTCAAAGCAGCCACTTACAGTTGTATCTCAAGCACATAAGGTAATGGGAAATTTAATATATCTGAAAACTTTAATTTTTTTCCTAGATTTCAATTATTTTCTGTAATTTTTAGAAGAGCATTAAATGTTTGTAACGTTACAACGCTTTTTGTTTTGCATTGAAAATTTATGGCTCGGGACAAAATAATAAATTGGTTGAGGAGTTTATGGTGTTTTTTTTTTTTTTTTTTTTTGATTTTTTTGTTTGTTTTATTATTATTTTTGTTGAGGAGTTTTTGGTGTTTTTTTTTTTTTTTCAATTCGACAGTTTTGGTCCTCGCGTGGTCCTTGGGGGTCAGAGCAGTATCGGTAGGTTAAAATCCTCAAGAAGATATTAGACAAGTAATTGATATTGACGATGTGCGAAATTGATGGCAGACACGGCGATGATCGTGATGGCGGATGCCGATCTTGATTCGGTGATCGGAACGCTGACGTCGGAGCGTGTGGCAAAAATTGATTATCTCGACCGTCCTCTGTGGTATTTGAAGAAAATATGGATTCAAGAGCCGGTTGAAAAGAGATTCATCCAGTTGATCGACGAATTGCAAGCAAAAGACGACACGAGCTCGATAAAATCGATTCTCCACGCTTTTAAAAACAAGGACGAAGTGCTGCAGAGTCTTGGCAAGGAAATTCATGTCAAAGCATTCTCGATATGGTCGAGCAATATCGTCACAGCTAAAAATATGGCCAACTCGGTCGATCACGTTTTTCTCGTCTGGATTAATTCCTACGGCGAAATTGGTCCTGGCGTCTCGTTGCCATGGGCTGATGTCGAGCATCATAACAACATTGGGCCGATCGAGTACACAGTGAATCTGACCAACCGTATCGATGGACAGAAATATGTCGATTTATTTTACGACGGAGCTTGGCAAGAGCCGGCGAGTAATTTATATTGGCAAGATGAGAAGAAGGTTTTGTGGGCATGTGCAACATGGTAATTCACATTTTTGCTCATTTCTCATTTCAATGAGAAATCACAAAAAATTTCACTTTTTTTTTTTTAACCAGGCCGGACGTTGAAAAATGCGCGGCTTCGGCCGAGCGTGGCTTCAAAAAATGGAGACATTTTCCAGTCAGTCAGAGACAAAAATGTTTCCATCGTTTGGCGAGTAGGATCCAGGCCAATGGGTAAGCAACATCGTTTCTTCCGGATGTTCCATTCCGCGAAATAAAAAAAATTAGCAATAAATACATACAGACACACATCCGGATATTTTTCTAGATACGATTTTCGCCGTAATTGTCTGTAAAAAAAATATGGAAATATCATGATACTCTGTTTACAAAAAAAAAAATTAATAATAAATCTCGAAATTTGTCCAAGTTAGAGCTTTGGTTTTGATTTTGGAATTTTCTGAAATTTTGATTTTGAAAATTTCAAAATGCCGTGGAATTTGTAATTTTCTATCCATTCCGAAGAAATTCTCATTTCCAGTTCTCATTGACGTTGAGAACTGGAAATAAAAAAATTTCACCGTCCCATAGGTTTCTCCATGGGGAAGCAAAAGTTGTTTTTTTTGTTATTTTCTTGGATTTTTGGTTCTCAGAGACTCGGCGATGTCACGGTCGATAAGTGTTTGGGCCGAGTCGCCGGTGTTGTACGGTTCCTCGTCGTCGCGGATCCAGGACGACAGCGTCGAGATTGTAACGACGAAAGAATCCAGAGGCGTCATAGCGATCGGCTGCGACGATCGGCAAGAATTATTCCGACGTATAGTCACCGCATGCGTGGCGGGAAATGCCGTCATAGTGGCGAATTATCGCGCAGGTCACGCGATGACATTTGCCGGGATCGAAGAATATTGCGACACTCTCGCGGCTTGTGGTTTTCCCTCGGGAGTATTGAACTCGTTGACCTTTGAGGATGTGACGACCGCTATCGCGAATCTCTCGAAATTTCGATGCGTCGCTGTAAGTTGTACAAATTTCTTTTTTCCCTTGATTACGAGTCTGCCGAATTATTGGATCGACACGGAAGACTCTTCGGATGAAATATTGTACGCGAAATACACGCGCCCGAAATCTGTTTGGCTTCCCCTCAAATAAAATCGACGACGATCCTCGAACAGTGACGATCGATGGGTTTGGGAGGAGAGCGTTTTTTTACTGGACGATTAAGGAAATGATTAAAAAAATATTTTTATAATCACGCTCGCAAAGCGAAAATCCACATAATTAAAAAAAAGATTGAATCCTCAGGAGCTACGGGGAAGATTGTACAATCAATAGACAGCGTCGATATCTGCATGACGTTTAATAAATTCATTTCATGGACTGGAAAACAGCAACATTGATTTACATTGTGACCGTTTTATTTTCCCACATAACCGATCGATTAAATCGAATTTGCTAATCGCAGGAAGATTCGATTTTGTGTTTTGAGTTGAGAAATTCGATTTCGCACACATCTTCAGGGCTCAACCCTTCGGTGAGTGGCTTTGTACGTTTTTTTTTCTTCAAATAATTGTGCATGCAACGCGATGTCGCAATAATTGGCAATTCCCGAAAGCACAATTATTCTTAACTTGGTCGATCAAAAATCGCCTTCAGTATATTTGTTCAGTGGCAAAGAAAAAACTTAAAAACTTAACTATTAAAAATAAGATTTGTTTTAATTTTTTGTACTTATCATTTCTCCTCAATTTGCTTTTGGAAATTCGACTTTTTTCTTACGTATTTTTCGGCCTTTATATTATTCGGCCTCGGTATATTATCATTTCCATACAATTATTCACAATTCACAAGCGATTTTTTGTCGTGCGTTGAATACAATTCACACACCAACTATAAAGACATCAATATGCCAGCATATAAATTCATAAACTCTTTTTACGTATACGCCACGTTTCGTGCGACTCTACCACCAAAAAATTCCACAAAAAGATTTAAAAAAAAACACTTAAGGAATTGGCTGGTGGAGTTGAACGGTTGTGTGTTAAAAAAAATATATATTCTTCATGGAATGTTGCGCGAGGAATCGTCTCACGTTACTCGAAGCTCTGGATAAATAAATTTGACTATTGGTAACTCTCGTTTACGACGATCATTGGAATTCGCTTGACAATTTTTCACTCGTACGTTCAGAGCCAAACTTTTAGTTCAACCGAATTTGCAAAAATTCGTGAAAACTCTTCGAGGCTGTCATTATCAATGTGACAATCAGCGGAAAACTTTTTTCCATCTGTAACCAGACGATTATTATTTTTCCAAAACATTTTCATCGATCCAGTTGAAAAAAATGGTCTGAAAAATCTTTTTTTTGCTCATTTTCTGAAAAGTATAAAAATCGCCATGTTTCTTTGGGCTCAATTGCTTTCAGGGGTTATTATTGTTTGCTATCGATGCATGCCAACCACCCGGAAACGAGAGATTCATTAAACTTGTCTCTCGAGTACGCCGAGCACTGAAAAATCATCGAACTTTTGGCTGTAAGTGTACGTGAAAATAAGTCCTTAATAAATCCTTTGGTTCGGTGGACATTTGCGCGGTATTTTTCGTATCTAACGAAGACATTTTTTATGGAATTTACGATCTCAAGTAACTCAACTATTTACATGATACACGAAAGATCGTAGACGGATTTCTTGGGTCATTTGAACTTTAAGCTTTTCTTTAAGCGATTGGACCAGTTTCAGGCGGACTTTGATCTCTCAACTAATCAGGTTTCGATAAGTATTTACATGCCCTTGATTCCCCCAACTTTCGGCTCAATTCTCATAGTTTCTTGTTTGTTTTTTTTTATAGAGGAGTGAAGCCAAAATTCACGCGTAACTGTTCGAGGAATACGAACGTGAGAATCGTGTGGGGAGCCAGACGAACGAACGCTGGAACGTAGCCCTGGAAATTGAGAAAAACTTCGTGAATTATTCCGCACACAAAAAATGCCCATTTTCTCAATTTTCTCAATTCCATCGACTCACTTTGAAAAATCCAAGTGGCCCTATTTTCGCTGTGTACAGGATGAGCTGCCACATACTCTGCAATTCACAAAATCATTTGTCATCAACTTTTCGCGTTGTGGCAGGAAAAATCCAATTTCTAATGTGCCCAATGGACTAGGCGCGATCTAGGGCTCGATAAAATTCCGTATAACTCCGAAAATATAGAAAAAAAATGGAATGGCTCGAAAAATTGAGAGATTAATCGAAAACCGTACGAGAACCGATATTTTTTTATTGTTCCTGATTATTTCGCAATGTGGCGAGGAAAATCCAATTTGGAAAGTGCCCAATGGACCAGACACGATCTAGGGGTCTATAAAATTTTGCACGACCCCAAAAATATAGAAAAACAAATTTGAATGTTTCGAAAAATTGAAAGATTAATGAAAAAATTGGTCGGGGGCTGGATTTTTCTTTCTTTTTGATTATTTCGCGATCACCTTGAATTCGCCGGGTTTTGCGTTCATTGCCCTTGTCTTCAGGACGTCCAGTGGTTGGGTCAGTGTCGTGGCAATGGCTCCCTGGAAAAATGTTCACGTCGTGGTAAATTAAATTGAAAAAAAAGCGTTTTTTGGACTTTGGAAATGTTTAAGGATCGAAGAGACTTACGGCGGACAAACTAGCGGCGAAATGAGTGCCGAGATTATCTTGGAACTTTCCTGATTGTAACATGGACTGTTTGATCTGATCATAGAATGACAATTGCCCGATGGTCATGAGAGCTGCTCTCCCGGTTGCGGTGGAACAGCCGTTGAAGAGTTTCATCACACCCTCTTCTTTGGCAACCCGAATCAAACCATCCAGGGCGTGTTTGTAACTGGAGAAAGAAAAAATTGAATTAAGGAGGTTTCCATGGTGAACGATGTTGAAAACATAAAAAATTTCAAAAAAATGAGAATTTCATAAAATTTGGTGAATACATTCTTCAATTCTCTCGTGCATGAGAACTTCGATTAAACTCTCAATTATTCGATAACCCTGCGGTAAAAAATTTGGAATAAATTTGTCTTTGTATAATCGATGCCAAAGAATCTGGTCACCAAATTGAATGAAATTCTGATTATTTTTTCCGCGAGCCAATGTCCTCGATATGGATTGATTGATTTGATTTTTTGGAAGTTGGAAATATTTTGAGAAAAATTACTTTCTACGTTGATTGACGGGTAATTTGATGTCATTTTGCATTCGGACATTTATCAGATCGCCAGGTGTGCCAAAAACTCCACCAACAGCGCCAGCTCCACCGGCGAGTAATAGTTTTTGATGAAATGGGACTGGACTCCCGGAAGTCTCGAGACTTTGTTTGCCGACCTGGAAAGTTAGCAAAGTTTTTATTGGACGCGACGTCTCGCCAAAAAATCCTCTTACTTTTTGTGTGTTTTTTTTTTGTTTTTTGGATTTTTCGAGTTTTTATTCGTCGACCCTCCGCGTATGACTGCGAGAAAAAAAAAAACATGCTCACCTCGTAGGCGCCGAATCTGATGGTCGAATAAGTTGCTTGACGGAGTAAGGAAGCGCTAAGTCCATTGTATAAGGCGAGTATACCCTGTTTTTTAATAATATTCATCGTGTGCTTTCCAATTGACACTTTGCCCTCCTGTTGTGTTTGTAGTTGGACCTATACGTTTATATAACAATATGTATTCGTCTCCATATCGATCTTTGAACTCGTGACGCGAGTTTTCGTAAGCTGTCGACGGCGCACTAATAACAGTTTAAATTCAACAATTTTAAACATGCCATTTCAGCCCAAATTACTCGTGCTGTGAAAGCGAAAACGTGCGACACTCATTGCATGGCCAAAAGTTCTCGATCGCGTCATTATTGCAAAAGTTTTGACAAAAAAATATTTTTCATCGCATTTTTTAATTTCAAGGTCACAATGTTGGAATCGAACGATAAATATTTCCTCCATTTTCGAAGTCTTCCAAGTTTTTTGCCCCCAAAAATCGATCATTTTATTTTTTTACATTCTACATTCTATTAATGAACTTTGCCAGAGAAAAAAAATTAATTTCGTCCCATTCCAACGATGCAAACTTCAAGGTCATAGAATCTACAGGTTTCTTATGCTTCAAAGGCATTTTAGTAAAAAAATATGCACAAAATTCAGTAGCAAAAAAAAAGAAGATTTTTATTGAATTATTTTAATAATTGCTCGAAATATTATTCAAATTATTGTTTAACCCTTCGAGTGCACACATCCCACGAGTGCCTATCGGGTCAATCTGACCCGAGGCGTTTTTTAAATCGTTAAATTTCGGTAAATACGCATTTTTTAATTTTTTTTTTGTCCAATCGTTTCGTCTACTAGATTTTCCATGGTCAGAAATTTATTTTTCGACGAAAATGGGAACCAAATGCCAAACAATCGGTGATGGAAAATTTTTTGGGTCAATATGACCCAGTGTACACTCGAAGAGCCAATGTAAGCGTTGGATAAGTACCTGAGCCGAATAGTGTTTGCAATAAAGTGAAATTAATTGTAATAAATGTGAATGGTGCAGAGAGGAAGTGTGTTTGGTGATGAAACAGAAGAACAGAAAATTCTTACTGGCTTTTTCGAGTTATTTAAAGCGTCCTATGTGTTCACTCATAATCATTCTATTTTTGGATACATTTTCTATTTATAAAGGAGTCATCGGAGGTCTCCGTCTGCGGGCAACAAAAAATATCACATCCGTAGTTGGTTGAATCTAAATGTTTGTTTTTTCTTTCCTCAAAGCCAGTCCTGAGTGTTGAAGAAAATGAGACACATATGCTCAACACTTGCATTCCGACTACCGACACTAAATATTCACTTTTTTGCCTGTCCAACGTACAGATTGGGCAAAAACTATGGGATATCATTAATCAAGCTTTATAATACCTTGAGCAGATCTAACGGATGAGTCACACAGGCAGCCCCGGAAGACGCTATACCACCAAAGTACCATCTTGCCAGCTTCTTCTTTTCTGTCGTCATTTTTCTTTTATTTCTTCCGCACTTTCTCTTTTTTTTATGATTATTCTTTCATGAAGTTTCTTTCAAACCATTGGCTGCCTGTGTGGAGAATATAGTGTGTAAAAAAAAAAAATCTAACGTAATTGAACAATCTAGAATTAATAAGAAATTTTTACAATTTTTTATGGACGAAAAAACAAATCTTGACATACCCCAAATTATTTCTAAAATACCGGACTTGTTTCACAATGTTTCGAAATATCCCAGCATCGTGTTGTGTCCTGAGGATATAATTAAAGAAATGGTCATTTAGATACGCGACGCTTTCACGATGTCTTTTCGAAAATCACGAATGAAATTAAATTTGTTCCATTTTTTTTCGTAATAGCGATTTAAAAAACAAAACGCAAGGGTTCAATTCATCGATTGTTGCATTGAATATTGTGTCACTCGTATTCGAAGGTTTACGGTTATTGGAAAGTATTGTGTATCGAGATTGTCGTATTGATTATTTTATTTTGAGTGTGGTCACTGTATTCGATCCGTGGGAGTTATCATTTGATCAAGATGTTTCGATTAAACAAGTGTATTGCCCGATTCTTCACAGCACTATTTGATACTCGTGAGAAATGTCGTTTTATAAAGACACGCTTGTTGATTACGCGATGGTTTGTTGTAAATTAACGAACAGAGGTGTTAAGTTTTTAAATAAATTCACCGTACGGAACGAAAGAGCAGCGCGTTTTCCGACGACTCCAGGGAAAGCGCTGGCCTCGTAATGGATATCGCCACTTTTTTTTTTCATATCGCGGCTATCAGTTGACCAAAGCATCAACCGACAAGGCCGCGCCGAAACAGGAAAATTTCGACAGATTGCGCGCATGTCAGCTGACAGCCACGTGTTATAAGGACGAAAAACTTTCGTTTGTCAAAGTTTTTATTCGGTCTCGCCGCAAACTCTGGTGAACGGACTTGTCAGCATTTTTATATTTTTTTCGAAAGGCCTCTGAGAAATCGCGAATTTTTAACAATATTTTCATCACTCTCGAGAATTTATCCATCGCGAATGACAACCGTGGAATCGAATGACATTGGACATTACCGTACCGTTCAATGTCGGTAATTACTACTATCTGGCCGAGAGAAAATACATAATCCTAGACGGCGCCACATTCCAGGAAAAAAATCACGCACGTGAGATCTTTGGAATTCGGACGGAGTGTCACTCGCGTGTATGCGTCTAACAATTGTGCCTTTTTCGAGTCGGAATCAGTCGAGTCTGGAATGTCTTCTGCTGCTGGAAGGAAATAACTCGTGTCAATTGTTAGTTCCATCCTTAGATATAGTGAACTTGTGCCGTGGTGAAAAGTTAGCGGGTAAATGACACCTGTATTGAGTTCCAGTGTTTAGTAAAATCAAAAGGTGCGTGCGCGCGACCTGTACGCGAAAATCTCGCCGTGCTCATCGAGGAAGGACGGACGAACAGCATCCAGTGATTTCTCATAATCAGGTAAGCAACTCCAACGACCAAAGACGCGATCAAAAAATCTCCAGAGTATTATTTTTTCAAAACCCATTTATTGCACGAGAATCAAACAATATTCCCATGCTTGCATGAAATATTCTCCGACCTTCAAAGCTATTTTTAGGTTAGTTCGAACAAATATCTTAGGTTAGTTCCACAAATTCTCGTAAATGCATTTCCAAAAAATGAGTCGCTCCAAAGAATATTTCAAAACTAAAACTATTTCAACTTGAACAAATTACCAAAAAAATAGCATTAGCGATTAATTTTCAAACTCATTAACGTGCTCAACACTGTCACTTGAAAAATAAGTCGGAATTAATGATTCGTATAAGTGGAAAAGCGTTCATAAAAATTATGACGTTGAAATGCAACGAAATTCCGTTTTCCTTGGTCTTAGCTAATATTCAAAAATGCAGAATGTAATTCTGATGATAAAACGATAGGTTTTTGCGATTTAAAAAAAAGATCGACTCCAAAAATTCGAATACTTTTAAAAATTCAACAAATCATCATATACGTCATTAAAAATTCCATAAAAATAAATTTTCATCGCCTTTTTTGCGCATCCCGGCTGTCTGCCAAAAAAAATGTTGTAAAAATGAAGTTTTGAATATTGCAGTGAGCTCCTGTAAGAAATCCTGGAGATGACGGACTCTGTGTGCGGGGCGTTGGGCATAGACAGGATAGACATGTGTGGAAAGATGATATTGATAGAGGAGCAGCACGGGAGCGACGCGAATTTTGTGGTGAATTCGGTGTTGTCGGGTGCGTTGGAAAAGGGTCATGGGATCTGTTTGGTTTTGTTTCACAACACATTTGGTCATTACCACAACGTGGGTATGAAGTTGGGTTATAATTTGAATGTGATGCGAGAGCGAGGTCAGGTGGTAGTGACGGAACCGATGAAGATAATGGCGGACAACGTGGAAGAGTTGGGTCACGATTCGGTGGACGCGGCGAACGAGGATTTGGATAAGCCGAGAGAAACGCGTTGCCGAACGGAAGAGAGCGATTTGCCGGATCTGATGAAATTGGATGAGAATCTTGTGCGTCAATTGTTTGTGTGTCTGAGGAACAAGTGCCACGAGGTGATGAAGTCTCACCAATCGGTCGTGATAATAGTCGACGATTTGAGTCATTTGTTTGACATGAGATTGAGTCTCAAGGACGTTTGGTTCTACGTCAGATATTTAAGGTCGTGGATGCAAGTCAAGCCGACGCTTTCCGTCTGCATAATGACTCACACGTACAAAGCAGATCCGGAGAGTTGTCAGCCGGATATGATAGTCGTGGGACTCAAAAATATGGCGCATCTGATGGTGACGGTCGAGCCTCTGAGTACCGGACACGCCAACGATATTTCCGGGCGTATGAACGTCTCGTGGCGAGTCGATACCATAAGGAGGAAATATCATTTAGCCGAGAAGACGAGCTACTTGTACAAACTGCACGACAGACACGTCAACATTTTTGCTCCAGGGAGCGCGGCCGCTTTGTCTTAAAAGCCAACGAGCAAGGGATTGCATTGAAATTCGCATTTTCCCTGGAGGATGCAAATTCCTTGCGCCGGGTCGGGGGAAAATATAGCATCTTGGTGATTTTTTTGTGCGACGGACTTTTCCAATGAGTTCTCTCTCCGCTCGATGTATCTCAAGAACTTCTCAATAATTTTATGTATGAATATTGTAAATGTGTGAGTCTCCACGATCCTCGGGGGCTCGAATGTTTTTTTTTTTATTTTATTTTTTTTTTTATTTTCATGGCGAGTTACGAGGAGACGATGGAATCGTTTGTATGATTGTTGAAGTCAAAGACTGGAGCCTTGTACATGGGAAACGAGTGTGATACACGAAACTAGTGAATGTTCGTTCGAGAGAAAGTTCGATTTGTCCTCCTAGTATCTAAGGAGGTTGGCTACATACGACAATATGATAAGAATTTAATAAAATTTGGTGATAATATTCTTTGGTATCAAATACGATGATACTAATTTTTTTCCATTTTTCGTCTACATAGCTGTCGAATTATTTGAGTTTACACATGCAAAAGATATAGCTATATACCACGAAGGTTGGATCGTTGAAATGCAACGAAATTCAGTTTTTTCTTGACCAGATCTCACGATTCTTATTCAATATTTAATCAAAATAATAAAGAGATATTTTTTTTCAAGATCCAAAGACAAATCGATACGAAAATTGTCTTGATTTTTGAAAATGAACAAAGAATCAATAGAAAAACGTATTTTTCGTTGGAAGCCAACGTTGCGAACTTCAGTCTCGTTATATATCTGAATCCTATGCTCATGCATGGAAACTCTAGTGTCCAATAACTCGAAAACTATGTAGAAGAAGAATTTTCAAAAATTTGTATATATTTAATACTAAAGAGTATGCTCACGAGATTCCATCAAATTCTAATCATTTCGAATTTTTCCATGTTTTTAACATGGCAACATTGTTGTGTGTAGCGGGAATCGACGTACTATTACGAAATTATATGGATAATGGAGGAAAAACCTGTGCCAAGGCAGTTTCGATCTTTAAAAATGAATCGAATGAAGAATTTGTTATAAATTAAGGTCGATCACGATATCGAAGATATTGTTGGTCAGCACACTCGTCAAAATAAATTCAAAATTTATCCCTGGATTCTTTCGACTTTTTCTTATTTTATTATTACGAATTAACAAATAATAAAATACCTTCGTTCCAATTATTTCGAAACAGGGCGAATACGAATCCACCACAACTGCATGGCTCACTTCATTGCAACGAGTTTGTGCTGCTGTCAAATATATTTTGGTTACATGCCCAACAGAAAGGAACGTCGAGAGTCTGCACGTCGTGAACACGCCACAACTTTTTTTGCTATAATTTCGTCCGATTATAGCAAATTGTCCAATTAACGAGACTCCCAATTGAGGAAACGAAATATTTTCAACATGGGAACTGCGCCCAGTCGAGCTGGACGATACATGACCTTGAATCCCGAACAACAAGCTCTCGTCAAACAGGCTTGGATCGATATTGAGAATAATCCTCAGGATCATGGGAGTATGTTCTTCATGGGGTATGTCCATCACTTGGTAAAGACTTGCTTTGTTTTAATTTTTTTTATTTTTTTTTTCATGGAGTCTAAAAATATCTGGCATATCGATTTCTGCAGCGGAATATTAGCAGAGTTTATCATCTATTTCTGTACTTAAGCTCTGCTGACTATATTTCAAGCTGCGCTCGGCAATGTCGATGGAAGTGCGTCAGAAACGCTTTTAATCGTGATGCATTGACGAGGTCGTGAAGCGGATACGTTAATCCTATGATGAAACATGCTCGCTACGTCGATACGACCTCGTTATCAATTTTATCACGTTCTGTGAGCTTTTTCCGTTGAAAACAAATTTTTGAAAATATTTTTTAGTAAAAAAGTCATTTTTCTTTAAATATAGAGGAATTTTAATACTGGATCGACACACTGGGTCCAAATGACCCAGTGTGTCAACGAAGAATACTCGGAATTTGTGAAAATTGGGAAAATATGTATTTGACAGATTCCCCACTGGATGTGATTTTTTTTGGATTTTTGGTGAACGAGAATTTTTGCAGATTTTGCGAAATTCATCCTCAATACACGAAATACTTTACGAGCGATTCTCAAGTGCCTCTGACCTTCGATGCTCGTACCAATGCCAAGTTCACCGTCATCATGGAAACGATGGGCTACTTGTTGCTCGATTTTCATAAAAAGCCTAAGCAGCTGGATCATATAATCGGTTACATAGCAATGATACACAAAGACATGAGTCTCGTGAGGTCAGATATGTCGGTGAGTTTATATTTGACCTTTTTCTTGAGCTTGACTCGAATAATTATAAAAGTATCATTTGTTTTGCTTACCTCCAGCATTTCTTGCAGAATTTCTGCAACTGTTTATTGAATTATTTAACTTCCAATTTCCCTGCGACAATGACCCCTCAATGTCTCGAGGTCACGTCTCTTTATATGAACAATTTGATGGCTGAACTATCACAGAAAATTGAGGAGTTTAGAGACAACGATTTTATCAACAATTTCGAAATTTCCTCCGAGGGCGAAACAGTAAAAAAAAAATTAACATTCAAATTTTAATAATTGACTGAAACCTCATGAAGATTTATCGATTTATCGATAAGCCACTAATTCGTGTTTATTCTCTATTCATCAGCCTTGTAGTTCGTGTCTCTTCTGCACTGACAATTTGATTTACGGTCAAACGGTGGATTATTGGAAAGTGAGAAAAAGGCGATGGCAAGAGCTTCTCGCCGATTGGAGAGTCAAGGAATCCTCCGCGATCCATTTGCCAAGAGGTTCCTCGACCGAGGACGAGGAAACGTCCATGATAAAATCCAAGACCGAGGACGAGATTTCCGAATTTGTTGAATCGACTGCCCGACTTTTGGAGTCCCACGGAATACCTCGCGGCACGAGACTCAGCAGTCTCGTGCCGCGAGGTCACCGTCAGCAGACTCAGTCCCCGGTAATTGAGTCAAATTGGTCTGTTGTCAAGAAGCCTTCTTTTATCGCGCATAACTCCCAAACGGTGGAAGACAGAGTAAAAGTGTTAAGGACCAATGTTGTAGAGAATGAAATTTCCTACAAAAAAGCTTTCGACGAAATTTTTGTACGTCAAGTAGTTTGGTTACGAAAGCCATTTTAAAATATCATAAAATTTAGAAATGTTTTTCCAACTTTTCTACGACTTGCCAGAGATTCTGAGACGCGTAAATTCACTATAATTTGCCAATAGATAAAAATTGAGGGAAAAGGTCAATGGAAGGCCAACGAAGAAGGCATTTTTGGTTAAAAGCGTTTTATTATTTCCAAAAGGCAGCGAATTGGTGTCGACGAGTTTCGGAAAGTTTTTCTGTTCCATTGACAATAAAATAATAATTAATTATGCTGTACATTGTACGTTCGCAGTCGGAGATAAAAAGAGTTCAAGAGTCAAGGCAAAAGTTTGGGGCAGCGAGATTATCGGAGCAGGAACCAAAGGACGAGATGATTTCGAACGACATCGCAGTTCCCGAAAGTTTGACGTCGATGTATAAAACTCCTCGAGAAAGGAGGAGGAGCCGAATGCCCGAAAGCTCAGCGGGAACGCTCAGCTTGTTCGACGACAAGCCGAGAATTGCGTTCGGCCTGAGCAACGATTTTCCAAATTCGACGGAGCTCGGAACTTCCTTCAGAAGCCAAAAAGGTATTTCGTTGGCACGTGAGCGACGCAGAACGACGCTTCCAAATCTTAATCGCATTTTGGACTCTGACGACGTTTCGGCTTCATAAAAAGCTCCACCCTCGATTCTCCTTTGTGCGAACATTTTCCTCGGGTTCCTCAGGAATGAGGGAATATTTTGGACCTGCAATCAATCCAAATCTTTATCAATAGACGTTTCCCCACCGATTCTCCAGTCAAAAAATCCATTTTTTTACAAATAAAAAAAAAAAACATTTAGAGCGTCAAAAATTCACCTCAGCTGGGGATTCTTCGACTGGGGGCCCTGGGATTATTGAATCGGGTCAGGGACGAGTTCCGTGGATGCCCCAGACTCGCGTCCATGCTATTGTCGCTGGCTATACGTCGCAGTTTTTCTCTGAAACGTGCCAAAAAAGGAGAAATCAATATTTAAAAAAAAAAAAAAAATCAATGGGGGATTGAAAAAAAAAATTGGATCGAAATAAGTTTGTAAAATACTTTTAGTCTCGACGCATTTTTCTGATACTCCTGACAGTATCCATAAGAGCTTATTTTGCGACTAGACGAGATTTTTAGTTGAAATTATCCGAGTAGTTAATTTTCGAACAATCATTCGGCAATAATTGTGTAAAATCATCGGAAATAAGTGGGAAAAACTGGGACGAGTATACTAACTGGTTTTTTCTGGCGGTCGACGATATCGGTGGGAAAAGAACATTGGGAGGCATTAAGGGATGAACGATGGGGCCCATGACCCTCTCGACTTCGGGTGGTTCGAGTATCGGTGGCAAAGGCGATTCCCAATCCGAATCGGTGGAGCTGTGAGGTCAAAAAAAAAAAAAGAAAATTAAAGTTTCAATTTTAAATCGCAAAAAAAATAAAAATGGAATGAATCGTTGATTCGTCGAGGATTTCGAGTGGGAAATTGATATTCGCGTACGCAAATCGGAGCTCAGTAAAAAATTCAATTGACTTTGAAAATGGCGAGTTTAAAAACGGGTTTAAAATGAATTTGGAATGAAAATAATTTATGAAGTTGTAAGATCTACGAGAGACTTATAGGAGAAACTTTGGTCAATGTTAAAAAAAATTACAATATCCTCGTTCCAAATGCGACAAGCGAATAGCGTTACAGACTGTTGGCAGTTCCGCCAGAGCGAATGACCCTGTGTGTACCTTGACAAAAGAGCTTTGTAGCTTCGTAACTAGTTAATTACGTATAAATCGGAACCAGAACAAGGCTGAGAGGAAAACGAGTATATAACGGCGCAGTCCAGCAAACCATACGATTGCCACACAGCAACGATGCGAATCGATCGTTTTAAAACATTGAAGTGGCTGGAGAGCTAAAGACAGAGAGGCAGTGAGGGAGGAAAGGAAAGATTAAATTCAACTTTTTCGAGCTCAAAAAACCTGGACATTAAAATTAAGCAAACTTTAGGAAAACAAGAAAAAGTAAAAATACAATTATCACAAGGAGAAGGACGAAATCGTGGGAAATTAAATTAAAATAATAATAAAAATAAATAATAATAATGATAATAAATAAAATAGAATAAATAATAAAAATAAAATCGTAGAGTCGTACAAATAAATAATAATAATACTAATATTATATTATTATAATATTAATAATAATAATAAATAAAAATAAAAATAAAATCGTAGAAAGGAAGCAACAGGCAAAAAATGGACAAATACGGGAAGGAATAGAGCGAAAGGGAGAGGGAAAGAGAGAGAGCGATAGTGAGAAGGGCAAAGAGGCCTCGCGAAAGATTGTGACGAGTTGATAAACCTTGTCTGTCCCAAGTGAATAATCGCTTCTAATAATTCTGAGTGATTATACCCTCGTAAGGGAGTATTGATTTTTGTTTTGAAACGGCAGGATAAAGCCTGAGCACGTTTCCACATGGAATTAATTTTTTATTTTCGTTTTTTTTTCGTTCGGATCGCAAAATGTTTTGAGCTTTAATTATTCTCACACTAATTGGAAAAATAACGATTCGTGAGGAGAAATTACCTGCTCGGTATGCGGGAATCGTCGCTCACCACTTCGAAATTCATTCCTCGTGATATTGGCGGAAGTCGGTTACCAAAAATCATTGATGACACACTCAAATCACCCAAATTGCTGTCGTTGTAAGCTGCCGCGTGGATTTCTTGCTGATACATCGCGTACAAGTCCTGAAGGTCAAGGGGAAGCACCATTCGACCATCTAAATCAAATAAAATTCAGTTTTGTTTTTTCATCATGATTGAGCAACAAAAATACGATGAAAAATTACGATTTAAGAAGGATGGCTACACAAAATAATGTTGCCATGTTAAACGCATGGGAAAATTCGAAATTATGAGAATTTGATGAAATTTAGTGAGCATACTCTTTAGTATTAAATATTAATATACAAACTTTTGAAAATTTTTCTTCCACATAGTTTTTGAGTTATTGGACACAGTTTCCATGCATGAGCATAGGATTCAGATATATAACGAGACTGAAGTTCGCAACGTTGGCTTCCAACGAGTAATACGTTTTTCTATTGATTCCACGTTCATTTTTGAAAATCAAGACAATTTTCGTATCGATTTTGTCTTTGGATCTTAAGAAAAAATATCTCTTTATTATTTTGATTAAATATTGAATAAGAATCGTGAAATCTGGTCAAGAAAAAACTGAATTTCGTTGCATTCCAACGATCCAAACTTCAGCATCATGATATATATATTTTGCATATTGTAAACTCAAATTATTCGACAGCTATGTCGACGAAAAATCGAAAAAAATTTGTGTCATCGTATTTGATGCCAAAGAATGTTATCACGAAATTTTATTACATTCCTATCATATTGTCGGTGTGTAGCCAACCTCCTTAGACTCAAGCAGCGTCATCAGCTGATCGTCATGAATTTTTTTCCCTTAATTTAAAAAATTGAAATGGGAAAACACACCCTCCATTATTCTTCTCTGCCTCGTTATAATTTCGTCGGATATTTGTCTCTGGCGATCGTAACGTAACAGAAGTAACTCTCGACGACGCAGCTCGTGTTGCTTTACCAATCTTTCGCTCTGCAACATCATTTTGTCAGCCTCGAGCTCGTGCACTCGAAGCATCAGAGTCAACAGTTCACGCTCTTCGTCCGAATTTATTCGGGCTGGTAATTCCTGTCAATGATAAATAATTATTGAAATGGCTTCGTAGGTGGAGGAAATATTTTCGTGATCATTTATTCGACTCTATAACTAAATCTTGTATTTTTTATTTTTTTTTGCGAAGGTCATTTTTTGTTTTTTGTTTTTTTTTTTTTTTTTCAGTTGCAAATCAAAATTACGTCTTCCAGGGAAGCGCTCCTCTGCCTGCAGCTTTCCAGTTCGCGTTCCGCGATCGCTCTCAGCTCGGCGTATCGTTCCTGCTCTTTGTTTATCTCAGCCAATTCGACCCAGGCTTGTTGTACCGCGACTTCTTCTTCCTCGGGATCGTCCAGTGAATCTACAACGTGGAAAATAATGTGAAGTAAGAAGAAAACTTAGGTCGATGATTTAAAAATTTTTTTTTTGTTTTGAATTTTCGACAGAATTCATGAAATTTTATTTTCGTCAATCGTTTGCCTAATTTTTTTTCGTACCATCGTCAGCCTCCCCGAATTGCGTGTCCGCCCCAGGACGTCGGACCATCGATGACTCTCTGGAAGCTTTGTACAGTTTATTGTTGCGGGATTCCCAATGAGAAATAATCGAGTGCTGCTGCTCAGCTGCTATGCTCAGTCCCAGGAGATGACTGTCCAGCTCCATGAGCTTTCGTCTGCGCATAATTTTTTATTTTCACGAGAAAAACTTGGAAAATGAAGGATCTTTGTTCGAAATTGCAGTTTCACTTAAGGAGCTTGGGTCCCGAATTGAAAATAACAAAAGGAATAGAGGAATAGACAAAAAAAGATTTTAGATCTCCAGCCTTTTTTAGTGAAAACCATGGCTGAAAATATTTAAATATCAACGTTCAATAACTCGAGTGGTAAAAAAAGATTGAAAAAAATTTCATCCTCGTATATATTATTAAAGAATGTATTTACCAAATTTCATTGAATTATCATTTTTTTGAAACTTTTTATGTTTTCAACATGGCAAGGCATTAGCATGGCAATTTTTTGTATAAGGTGATCGAACCTCCTGAAGTGATTGGAGGGAGGAAAAAGCTTGAAAGGAAATGGATAATTTGCAGTGATTACCTGAGCCTCATTTGTTCCTTGAACGCCGAAACGATTTTTTCTCTCAAAGAGCGAAGATCGGGGCTTTTGTTTCTCGGAGTATTGCCAATTTTTTTCATTTCCGATTCACCATTTTCTTTAGATTTGTCAGGATCTCGCATTTTGTTGCGTAGTCTTGAAATCTCGTTTTTGAGGTCGCTTATTATGTCTCGGTATTGGGAAACGTGGTACGTCACGTCAACCATGTTACGCTCAACTTTGTTCGTTATTCTGTTTGCACGGTCGGCATAGATCAATGTATTCTTACTCTCGTCCCGATGGACAGATGCAGGCGACACATGTGCTATCATCACCGTACGACAGTTACCACTCAAAGCGTCCTTCAGCAATCTCGTCAATTTTGAATCACGATAATTAACGTAACGAGCACCACCCGAAAGTGCATTTATGCAATTTCCCAGAGCCAGCAACGATCTGTTTATGTGAGCACCCTCCTGAAGGCGTTTACCTTGATTCTGTGATAATTTTACAATTTTTTATCACGATTATTAATGGGGAAAAAAAATTGACAGAATTTTTCAAAGAAAAAAAGAAAAATCTTATTTCAAGGACATTGGAACGTGAAATCAAAATAATGAGAATTTTATTTAATTAGGTGACAACATTCTTTGGCATCGATTATACAAAGACTATTTTTTTCCAAATTTTTTTACCACCTGATTATCGAATAATTGAGAGTTTTATCGAAGTTCTCATGCACAAGATGTTTACGTGTATATATGTGAACTCTATGCTTATAAACGTGAACTTTAGTGTTCAAAAACTCGAGTACTGAGTAGTAAAAAAATTTGGAAAAAATTATATCGTCGTAAATATTATTAAAGAATGTATCGACCAAATTTTATTGAATTCTCTTTTTTTTTTTTAAACTTGTCATGTTTTTAAGATGGTTTAGCATCGCAAAACTGTATCGTCGTGATCCAACCTCCTTGAATGAAAAGTATGGGGTCACGAAGACCCTGAGGCAAGAATACACCGTATTGGAAAGTTTTTAGTTATTTTTAGTATCGTAACCATATTTAGCAGAATATTTGCAGCAAAAGTTGATGCTTCGTTAGCGATAAGTGAATAGGCATGTGACAAAAAGTTGGAAAACTTACTTTAGTCTGTTTAGCACGTTCGGAGCCAGCCAGATCGATCATGAAAAGTTTACCGTACTTAATTCTCGCTCGATGTCTGAGGTCGCTGGAGGAAGGACGTATAGTTTGTCTGACTATGACACTAAGCAGTGCATGGCTTCGGGAGGAGGTTTCGTTGGCTGCGGTTGGTTCAACGGTTCGAGCGATGTTTCCTCGGTGCAAGAGTTTCATGACCTGCGAAAAATCACTTTTTTTCTTCTCTCCATCTCAATCAAATGAAACATAATTGCAAAATCATTAAGAAAAAAAGAAATGCTCCGAGAGACTGACCTCTTCGGTAGAACTCGTGGAAACTTCGGTTAAGCCGGTCACCTGAACGTTAAGACCTCGTGAATCGTCACGCAACTCCAAATACCCGGAGCTTGGATTCAACAGGTCTCGAATATTCTCGTTATAAATTTCCATGTAGGACATTGTAACCTAAAATTAGACAAAATTAAACACCGAGCAAGATCTCAATTTTTCAATTTTTTTTTCCGAAACGAATCGATGGCAAAGTTGCACTCCATCGATAGTGTCAATTTTTTTTCTCATTATTTCAAAAACCGTTAATTACCAAGAATCAATTTTTATTGCATGAATTTCCAATTATAAAAAGCAAAGAAAAAATAATAAATCATTCGATCCCATCGACCAATTTTCATCTTCTATCGATAAAGTGTCAATTTTTCTTCCAATCATTTTAGAAACGGCAAATTGCCGCCAACCATTTTTAATTATTTTTTATTTCAATTATAATTTTTTTATTTTAATTATATTTCTTATTTTAATTAAATGTTTTATTTTAATTATAAAAATAGGAGAAAAAAATAAATCATCCGACTATTCGTGTTGTTCGTGCGCGCGCACTCAATTTATTTTTCTTTCCCCATCACGTTCGACTATTCAAAGGATAAGGAAGCGAGAATCTATAGCTAGACCGGCATATAATTCATTAATCGTGACACAAGTAGTGCACGTAGATTTCCGATCAGCCAAGATGCACGTATTATTCAGGAGGACGAGTGACCGCGATGCGAGCTATCTCAGCGTCGAATTTCACGAATAACCGGCCACTTGCTCCTCGGCCTGACTTATCTTGATTTTACTACTTGGCCCCAGTGGTGTAGCTCAGTGTGGGTCAGACAAACGATAAATCTTTATAGTTCCAGGTTTTAAGCGGCTTATCTCCTCGAGGCAATTATGTAATTGGGTCAAAATTGTTTTTAATACAAAATTCCTTCGAAGGCCTCGAAAGGTCTCGAGCTTATCGCGGCCCAGCCAGAAAACCAAAGAGTACAAAATTAACCATTTCCGCTCGCTCCTTCCTCTTTATTCTTAATTAAAATTAAATTAAATTAAATTAAAATTAAATTAAAATTAATTTAAAATTTAATTAAAATTAAATTAAAATCAAATTAAAATTAAATTAAAATTAATCTAATTCCATCGAATTTACCTCGAGACTGTTTGTCTCTGTCAGAATTATTTTAGGCCCAAAAAAATGACGGGATCGATAAGAGTGACGCCTATCGCAGCGGAGACGTTGACCTCAATTTTAGGATCGAATTCGATCATTACGAGAGATCGAGAAAAATTTCGTAAATTTTTTTCATCGTTTTTTTAAAAAATGATCGTCTCGAACGATTTTTTTTTTTTTTCTGGATTAAAAACTCACTTCGAATTGCACGTCCTGGGTCGAAGATCTTGACTGCAGGAATATGTCGTTAAGGGCTCGGACCATTATTCCCGGAGAATTCGGTGCACCAACCATCGTGTGAGTCTTTCCAGCTCCGGTCGCTCCATATGCAAATATCGTTGCGTTATAACCGTCCAAAACGTCCTGCACCAAAGGCCTCGTCGTGTTCTCGTAAACTCCTTCCTGAGAAAATCGGAAATCTTGAAAAAAACTCTATCCTCAGGACGTTTGATTTTACGCGTCATTAGGATTTTGTACGTCCGACGAGATGTCCCATGAAAAATTTTTCCACAGACAATTACAAAAATTTGTTTTTTTTTTCTTTACTGAAATTTTTCAATTTCATTGCCGAAATTGTGACTTTTAGCTTGTTCGGGTCGATGTCGAATTCGTAGCTTCGTCAATACTCAATAAATGTTACATTTTCGAGTCCCTACCTGAGTCGAATCTTCGCCAAAAACCATGTCGTACAGATACTGCCTCGGTACGCCTCGTTTCTGTTTATCGTTTTCCAAATCTTCGAGCATGACCATCTGACCAAAAAAATATGAATTAAAAAAAAAAAACAAACAAACAAACAAATATTTTTGGGCTTTTATTGTGAAATTATTAAAAAATGAACAAACTTTATTATTTATCGCGTGCAGGGCTCTTGGGCCGGGCTCCGCTTTGCCTAAGGGACGAATTCGTACTGCCACCTGAAAAATTCAAATTTTCTAGTCATTAAGGAAGTTAATTCTTAAACACACGACTGTGAACCTCCAAACGTGGGGAAAGATTTTTTTCCACTTTTATCGATTCCGACGAATCCAACCGGAGAACCGCGGAAGAATTTTTGAAAAAATTGATTTTTCCAAAGAAAAATCTTAAAAATTGATTTTTCTGTATTTATCTAAAAAATATTTATCTTTTTCCAGTTTTATTGATTTGGACCAATCGACCGGGAAAACCGCGTGAGAATTTCTAGAAAAATGGATTTTTCAAACAAAAAAAAATGGTAAAAATTGATATTTCCTAAAAAAAATGGTAAAAATTGATTTTTCCAAGTAAATTTGCTTCAATTGGGAAATACGCGGAGTGAAAAAAAAATTTAGTTTAGCTTGTCATTGGGATCGAATAGATTGAATGTTCAGACCGTTTTTTGCCATTAATCAAATATCCGAGGAGTATAAAAGCAGTCGTAAAAATATTTATCTGAAAATTGAGGAGCGGTGTTATCCTTTAATATCGATCAGCGACACGTGCTCCACCGCAGTCTGTATATATTTGTGTATCGATTGTTCGAACGACCTCGAACCCGGCCAAACATTGCTGCGAAAGATTGCACATACGAATAGCACGTTTGTTGCGGCTTACGCTTAGAAAAAACATGCACACGCAATCGCGTCTCGAGATAAAAATCTATATTGTTTTTTTTCGTTAAGAAGACCTTCGTCGGCGTGGAGTGTTTTGCGATAGAAAAAGTTTAGTGCTCGCTGCATGGGGTTGGATCCATCGGACTTTTATACAAAAACAAGGCCACGAGTTCGAGAGCGAGACGATAAAATCGAAAAAAAATAATCAACTGACATTTTTTCTCATAAAACTCATAACTTTTCGAAAAAACCAAAAAACAAAAAATATATTGATCAGCAAACACGCGTTTCCGATTTTTACGATCCTCGCGATCGATTCGATTAATCGCTTCGATTAATCTTCCAAGAAAAGTAGCGAATGTACGTAATTCATAGGAGACTCGATTCCTCATGGAATTTCCCGAGCCCATAGTCTCGAATAATTTTTCCATTGTCGAGAGCGCAGCGACTCAGTATCGATTCAAAAATTTGTTCTCCAGGATTTTTTCCTCCTGGAGCAAAACAATCGCTCTGTAGTCGCGTGATGCAAAAACATTCGGTTTAAAATTCTTTGGGGCTTTTATTTCGTATCTCCGAAGCGCAACGTCAAAAAAATTGCGATCAAGTACGATTTTTAATATTATTATTTTTTTTTCGAGAAAAATCAGTCACCATCAATTTTTCATCGACCGGACGTCCGGTCCGGTCCTTAAACTCTCGGCGACTGACGCTGCCGCTGGAGCTACTTCCGCTGACACTTCCGCCACTGCTGTATTGCGTCATCGTTCTATTTTTCGTGTTGGCTGATTCAGGACCGAGAAGAAATTCCACAAGCACGAAGAAACTCTAAGGCACTGCACTGATTAGAGAAAAAAGCTTGATGATCGATATTCGATCGAGATGGGGAAGTTTATTTGAGTGGAGAACACTTTGTGCGCTCGAGAGATTGGAAATCTTGATCTTTGGGTCTCACATCGTGATTTTTGTCATTTTGGACGGCGGAAAATAAATGCGAAAGGGAAGACACGAATCGATGTTTTTTTTTTTTTTTTTTTCCTTCAAAAAAAAAATTCGATCGATTTCGATGAATTTTTTGCGACTCCCCGATTGCTGCGGAGCCACTTGTTCACGTTCATCAAACGCACGCGTTATTACGACTGCGGGAGTCCCCGTAAAACAGCGGGAAACAGGTCTACCGAAAGCATCACGCTCGTGGCGGCTAATGCGCATAGAAATATTCACCTGAGGCCTCGAACCACCGCAGGCATTTCAACCCCCTCCTCGACTTCGTCTTGTCACGTGAATTTCGATCACACCCCCACGTAACCGTCTATCCACACACAATTCCGTATTTAACTCTGCATCAACGAGCACATTTTTGTCCCTCAAAACGAAATCTCTATGGACATTTCTCTGGAAAAAGATTGCCCAAAAAATATTGATTTGTAAACTTCACGTTGCATCACACAAAAAAAAATTGCTCATTGGGCAATGAGGATTTTTTCCTTCTTTTTTTTTTGGTTTTTTTTTTATCTCCGAAAAGAATTCCCAAAAAATATTGATTTCTCAGTATTCATTTTTTTTTTAAATCGTAAACTTTGCTCCTCGTCCATGCGAATATCAATCGAAGTTTTATTCATGCAATTATTTTCATTTGTCATTTAATTATCTGCTTCATTATTTATTTGAAAGAAAATTACGCTCACTTATCGATATTTTTCGTTGCATCGTCACAGATATACCGCCAGCGATTTGAACGTCTTCCGCGAACAAAATTCGCTGTTCGAGAAATCTCAAAAAACTACAATCGTCATTTTTCTAATAAATTGGAAAAAAAAATCAAGATTTTTTTCATGAAAAATAAAAAATTCAAGATTTTTTCATGAAAAATAAAAAATTCAACATTTTTTTCATGGAAAATAAAAAATTTCCATCCTCCCTGGTGGGGATTGTGACGTTACAGTTTATTTCTATTTTTCGAACTATTTTTTTGTTGAATTATTCATGAGTTCGATTTTTCAGCGATAAAAAAAAAGTGATCCAACGAAAGGGTCGTATTTTTTTAATGATTTAAATGTCCAGCAGTAATTGTAGTTCCCTTTACATATTTATATATTCATCGAATTTACGATTACATGAAAACATGAAAGCGCGACCGGAAGTGCTGATTGCGATCGATATTACAATGAGAAACGGAGCAAATAATCATTGAAAGTAATATACATTTGTGTGTAGTTTTGTGTTAATAAAAAGGAGACTTCCATGGGTTTTTCCGTCGCACAGAAACCGTTTCGTGCCAATACGCAGCCGGAGCAAAACTAAGATATTCACCGTGTCGATAAATCGATTCCCACCAAGTCAGGACGCGCGTCCACTCAGAAAGAGCAAAACTTTTGCCTGCACACTTTTTTTGTTGACACTGAACCTGTTCGTGTCTCTTATTTTTTGCCTCAAAGCAGAAACTTTAATTTTCGAATGGATCGTCGGAGCCAAATGTTCTTGGGCTCGCTACGTGTGTGTTCCTTTCTTTATAAATTTTTATTTTTTTTTCCTCTGGAGCTGGAACGAGACTCAGGAATTCCTTCGTCGATTATTTCACCGGATTTTTCCCCTTTTTATTTTTGTACCACTCCGGAGACACAATTCCAGAGTCTGAGTGTTTGAAAAACGAAAAAAAGGCATCGTGTCTCTTGGGCCAAAAGCTTATCGCAAGATTAACTCAAAAAACTTTGAATTATGGCGATGAGAAAAAAAATTATGTACTGAATGTCACGAGCAACCGGTTCACCCACACAGAAGACAACCGATCGTCAAGAATTTGACTGGGAGTTGGCGTGCGACACGAAGCACACGAGAGGCCAAATAAAATCGATGGTAAACACAAAAATCGTCCTTCTTGGACCCCTTCGAGTGAGGGAACCTTGAAATTCGCTTGACCTTGTCCACGTACTCGAGAAATTTTATGTTCATTTACATTTTTCCCCTGCCCCTCTTGCAGCTCAGAAATAACCGATTGAAAGTTTCTTATTGTGTACGGAAAATAAAACGCGAGAGTTCAAATTTAGAACTCGCGAGACTGAGCGGTCGTTTTCCTCTCGAGCACTCTGACGCCTGAGCGTTTGTACAGGAATTAACCAATCGCCGTCCAACGGATGACTATCTCCTTCCGGTTCACTCCAACACGCGAGAACCTCCGAGACTCGTCGAGGGGCTGCGATCGCGAACCTCCAACAGAAAAAATATATATGAAATTATACGGGGACTAAATTCCAGGAAAACAACAAGGGCTGCTTGATTCGTCGGACAGAGAACAGTCACTTTTTATCGACAAAACAACGTTCAATTATGGGGACAACCATGCGAGGCCAAACCCCATAAAAATATCCATTTTTTTCCCACAAATGTTGAAAAATTAAATTTTTCGAGACGTATCTTTTTGGAAGTTTTCTTCTTTCTGGTTAATTGATTTTCAGATATCAATGGAATACTTGTCCTTTTATAGGTATCAGCATTTTTTGTGCTGGGCGGAATTCATGAACGCTTTTTTTTTTACCGTTTTCACATTTTTTGTATTTTTTTCAATCGTCTTGATTTCTTTTTGCCGATTTTCTTCATTCATTATTTTTTAAGGAGCTTCAATTTTTTGCAAGGCGTTAATCAGTACGGTTTTTTCTCAGTGATTGATGTTTTTCTCAAACTCGATTTAGTCCTTACGAATTTTTTTCGAAGCCATTTTTTTCGAGTCGATTTTTTTCCATAAATGTTGAAAAATAAAAAACTCTTAATTTTGGAGTCGATTTCGGCGTCCGAAATGGACAAAAATCCTCGATTTTTATTCATAAATTACTTATTTTACTTTTTTTTACAAAACGCAGCCTCGTGCTGCAGGCATTGGGTCTGCGAGACCCAGTCACATTGCGAAATGGTTGGAGGTTCCGGAGCGTAAAAAAAAGGGCAATTACTCGTTTGACTAAAAAAAAAAAAAAATTCGCATTTCGAGCATTTCCCTTTCTCAGATCCAAATGAACGACCAGTATAAAATGTTGAATATGAGGAACGCAGCGGGAAAGACTATTCTGCTCCGCTTGTCAATCCATTGTGCGATTTGCTGAGGCGTCATCGTCGTAAAGTTGTGAAGCTTCGCAAGGGTTGGCCTCCGGGCAAAAGACTTTGGCGGCGGCGGAGGCGGCGCTGGCGGCGGATTTGAATCTATCGTCAAAACGCTACCGTGCGAAAAATCCTCCTTCTCGTCCTCCTCTATCTTAACCGAAGGGATGTTGATCGTGCTGGGAAAACTCTGCGAAATAATTTGAAGGATAAAAAAAAAAAAAAAACAATTTTCCGCATTTTTTTCCCTAAGTAGGAAATCTCGGTCTGGTAAAAAACTAAATTGATACAAAACTACGAATTCTATGGCATTTTGAAATTTTCAAAAAAAGCTTGAATCGCTATAACTTCTGCAAATTTCAAGATTTATTATTAATTATTTTTTTATTCATAGAGCATCGTGAGGGGAAGGTTGGTAGTGAAATTGGGGAATTTCGGTCGAACGGTTTAAATTTTATGATTTTTCGAATTTTTGGAACAAAAAAATTCTCTGGGTCAAAATGACCCAGTGTCTCAAAAAAGAATAAATATGAAGGAAAATTGGAGTGCAATATTTCAGAACGTATCTACGCCAACGATATCGATGGATTTTAAAACAGAAATTTTCTTCCTGTCGTTAAAAACACATAAATAATGGATCGCAGGAAAACGAGCGTGACCAAGAATTGTTTGTTTTGTGATATTCGTTGAATTATACTCACGTGAACGGTCAGATAATTTTGGTAGGTGTAATCTTGCTCCATCGAGTTGGCGTTATCGAGGGACGACCATGATCGCGATCTCTCGAGTCCGGTTGTATTTTTGTGGAATTGTTTCCTGGCGAGGCGTGGCGTGAGGGTCGATTTCAAAATGTATTTGCTGTTGACCTTTTTTAAAGGTACGTTTTTTCTGAAGGAAACGAAAAATTTATCACCGGGATTCGATCGGTTTTGCGGAAAGACAGAATTTTTTTTAATTTCGTTGAGAAAACTCACTTCCTTCGATAAATCGTGTTGACGAAAGCGAACTCGACCATCGCAGCGAAAAGGAAAATCGTGCATCCCAAAAACCATATCTCGCTCGCTTTTATGTACGACACTTTGGGTAACGAATTTTCCACCTTCGAGGCGAGAGTCATGAACGCCAGGATCGTGTTTGTTCCTGGAAAAATAATTCAAAGCCTCTGGCTGATGACTTTGTTTTATTTTTATTTATTTTGTATTTTTTATTTTTGATTTTTTATTCATTTTTTATTTTTTCACGTTTTCTTTTTTTTTTGTTCAGGAATCTGAAAATTTCTGGGTCTTTTCCGGTTCCTGGAATGCCTTCCTGTTGCTTTATCTCTTTATGAATTTCTCGTACGATTTTGCCAACTTACCGAGAACAATTCGTGGTGGACCTGCGTCCATGTGCAGCCAAAACGACACCCAAGAAATAACGACGATTAGTATCGAGGGAATATAATAATCCATCATAAAGAAGCCCATTTCTCTAGCCAGTTTGAACGTGATGCTTATGGAGCTGAAATTTCCAGCTGCAATAATTTTTTAAAAATGAAACGTTAAATAAAAAATTTCTTAGGAAAAAGATTCTCGTTACCCGCGTCCAGATTGTAGCGACGATGGGAAAAGGTTTCAGCAGTAAAAAGAAATAATAAAAAATCTTGAAACGAGGGAGAAGAAAGGGCACGAAAAATTCAGAATTTCTTGAAAATAATGCCACAAATTGCTAAGCAGTCTTATTAACAAATACGAATAAGTATCAATTACCAAAGTGACCGTAATGCTGCTGAGCCGCAGTGTAAGAGACCGCCGACGAGTTGACCCATTTTTCTACCAGTCGATATTCCGTAAGATGCAATTCATCAGCCAGGACAATCGGTGCCTCGTCCCAGTCCAGTTTCATTTCTTGCACGTTATGAGTCCCTTGCAAAAACGAATCCAACGAAAAATTCAACGTAAACCTCAAAAACGATTTTTGCTCAATTTCCTATCAATAGAATTCCTTTAAATTCGCACCACGTAACGAGAATTTTCACATCCAATAGCTCGAGCAATATCAAGAAAAAAAAAACAAAAAATAGAACATTTTCGTAAAAAAAAAACTTTTTTTTTTCTCAATAATAAAAAACGTACAGCTCTCGAAAACCAAGGGACATTCCTGGACGTCGAATGGGAATTTTTCCAAGCGCAGGCCACAGTTCAGTATCGCTTCCAATCTGTAGGGAAATGATTTTTTAATGAGCGTTGGTGAAAGGATTACGAGGAATTGATCAGAGAGAATGTAGAAATTTGGTAAAGTTTGTGACCTCGTATTGAGAACGACCATTCCCGAGGGGTCGATCGATATCAAGAGATCCTTAACGCTGTTCCCCATTATGACGGAACTGCGCTCATTCGCCACGAATACGGTCGGTGTCCATATCAAGTCGTGGGCCGATTGACCTCCAAAAATTTGCGAATAACCAGGCGCAATGTCGGAATATTTTAAGCGTGGATCAAGATAACGAAATTGCAACATCATGTGCACGTCGAATTGCTAAAAAAAATACCAATTCGTGCTATTCATTAGATTCCTGCACCCGTGGGAATTCATTCTAATATTCATTCATTAAATTAAATATTAAATTATGAATATTAAATGAATATTAAATTATAAATATTAAATGAATATTGAATTATAAATATTGAATAAATATTAAATTATAAATATTAAGTAAATATTAAATTATAAATATTAAATAATAAATGCTCAATAAATATT
The DNA here is from genome assembly GCA_030522525.1 of Campopleginae sp. 14b. NCBI lineage: Eukaryota > Metazoa > Arthropoda > Insecta > Hymenoptera > Ichneumonidae > Campopleginae sp. 14b. The sequence goes on from JAPYYS010000325.1 coordinate 75,302, forward strand.
AATATAAATATAAATAAATATATTAAAAAATAATTGAATTCGAGTAAATTCCAAAAAAATTTCAAACATTTTGATCGTCGTCACGGAAATGTCAAAATTCAAAATTCATTTTCGCAAAGATTCTCTGTCCCAAATTTTTTATCCCGCACGTCGATCATTGAATTTGCAGCAAAAAAAATATCGTCTTTTAAAAATTTCGGATCATTTGATCGAAATATTTTTTTTCGAAAATTTGATTTTTCCAATTTTTCTTAATTCAATTAAAAATCAAAATAAACACTCGTGGAAGAGAATAATCGAAAAAATTACGATAAAATATGGATAATTTTTTTTGTTCGTTATTGTAACTCAAAAAATTCGGATAAATAATAACCAGTGTCTTTGCCATGTTGGATTTGATGGTGTAGATATAAGCTCTGGAGAGTACGATGGTCGGATCACTTGCGTTAAATTCTCCAGGGGGTCGAACCATTTTATCGTATCGACAGTCTTTCGTGAGCTCTTGCAAAAGCTCGGTCTGCGTCAAGGTACTCGCCATGGATATCGCGGGACAACTTCCATCGCTGAAAAGAAAAAAAAATCAATTAAAACTGCAGTGCAAATTTTTGTACTCGAATTTTTCATTTTTCTTTATTCAAAGTCTTTGAAAAAAAAATGAGAATTTTTTTCCTCGCACTCAGCCAAATGAGATACTGTCTTTCCATCCTGAATTTCTATAGAATGTCAGAACTAATGTTCCGAGTTCCTGACGAGAGAAAAACTCGAATTTTTTGAAAAATTCATAAAAAATTTGTTTCCTGAGTTTTTGTCGACGTAACGTCAGAAATTTGGAAATATGCTTTTCCTGCTACACTGACATTTATTTTGCTGGCCCATGACCTTGTGCTGGGCCAATCACAAGGTCAGGAAAAATGAAAAAAATAAAATAAAAATGTTTCTTCGTTTGTTTACGAAGTTTATATCCGCGAAATTGAAATGCAACAGCTGTCGAGAGAAAAAGTTAATTGTTGGTATTGTTTGGCAAAGGCAGAGGTGCTTGTTGCTTGGAATGACATAAGTGTTAGCAAAAGTTAAAATGCTCGCGGAAACGGCGATCTCGTCACATGTTGCGTGGTTCGGGACGCGATGACGATTTAGCGAAATATTCGATGAATTATTAATACCCAACACATTGAGCTATTGGACCAAGACAATAAACTCGTAAATCTCGTCACTGAAAATCGTCAGAGAGAAAGAAAAAATTCTTGTGTCACGCGGACGCGCACAAAGCGCCGCCGGATAACAATTTTCTCGGCTGTATTTATTTGCCACACAAACGCTTTATTTTTCGCTCCCGTAACGGGGCCGCTTCTTCTGCTCCTTATCACGGGCAATATTTGAACTTGAAGTCGCTGAGATTTAAAGGGCACCCAGTCGAGCCTCTCAAATGTCTGCGATAACGATAAATAATTACTTTTCGATTCTATGCTGGCAAATACATTAATTAGCCGTTAATAAACATCGTAATTTCTGATTAATCTGCGAAATTAATAATTAAGAGAAAAAAATCATTGCAATCCCTTAAAAAATTAATTTTCCAAAAGGAATAAAATAATTTATTTTATTTAATTTTAATAGAAATCGATATTTTCCGAGTCAATTTTCCAATTTCGGAAAGGAGTGAAATTTCCGAATGACATTTCCATACCCACCAACCGCAGGGACAAAGAATCAACTTTTCCATAAAATCCTCGTACTATTTGATTTTTTTTTTTTTTTTTTTTTTACAAATATGAAATTTTTCAAATTCTTGCCTAGTGGGGCGTGTCCTGAGGAAAAGAGTACAGCGTCCTGTCCTGTACCCCGAGGGAACGTGCCTTCATATAATTATTTATTGTATTTTACGCATTGAGAAAAAAAAAAAAAATTTCCCAGCGATTGACGTAAAAAAAAGTTTTCGAGACACTGTGTCCGGAAAAGTTTTATTGGAAAGCCGATGAATTTACTGCTTGAATAAAATAATGAAAGATTTTTTTTTTTTACGCGATAATAAATAGAAAAAAAAAAAAACGCGTGAGTATCGTGCGAGGGTTAAAAAAATAGGGGCGACGATAACGAAGGGTTGAGGAAGCATGAACTTGTTGTTGTGTGTTATAGTGTACGTCATTAAAGAGGGATTAAATATCGAGGAGGCTTGTTTGAGTTTGGTCAACGTCGCGGAGACGCGATTTAATATTTTCACGTAACTCAATCGAGGAGTAAAAATTAGTACGAAGCTCGTTGAGTCACGAGATAAAAGCATTTGCCTACGAAGATATATTTCTTGCTTGACACAGTGATTCACGTGCCAGGGGCAAGGAGGAGCGTTTGTGCGATGAAATGTGATGAAAATGACGTGCGATCAGGAACGCGATTCCATAAATTCCATACACGGAATAATTGTAATGTTGAAACTTCTCGGGGCGTACGATTTCATGGGATAGCCACGAACTTTGATAGTACCATCGCGTTGAAATCACGACGTTTCTTTAGTCTCCAGAGAGGCAGGAGGACAGAGAGGGAAGCTGAGAAAATCGGACGATTTTATCAGCTCTGCTGAACGTTATAATAAATTTCGAGACCTTTATCGGTCGACGCGTGAGGCTAATTTATTGCCCTTAAATATTCTCACGTTGACATAGTCGGGACATGCTTTTTCGATGCCTCCGTAGCAAACAATTTTTCATAAAATATTGTAAACGACGTCGTGGGGAATGCGAAAGAAATTTTCAGTGCAAATCATTTTAGTCGTTATTGTTTTCGTTATTCTGGATCAGACAAATCGCTGCAGGACCCCAACAATCTTTTTTGCTGTCAACGCAAACCCTGACTCCCCGCGCCACGGCCTAAAATCACAGCCTCAGGGTCCGAATGATTGAAATACTCTCTTTGGGGTCAAAATGACCCCAATTTTGAAAAATTCATATCTCTAGTAAAATTCAACAAAAAAAGTCCAACTTGAGCTCATTCTTTTCGTTTTTTCATGCAGGATCACGTGAGTCTCGAGAAATTTTTTTCCAAGTCGGAAAAACAATGAAAAAATCGATAAAACGATAAAAAACGAGAAAATGATGGGAAAAAGGGCGCGGAATGAAAAAGAGCCTGCTGGGATCGTTTCCGACCCCAGGTCACTGTTCAACGGATAATTCTCATGATGGAGCTTCGGGTTGGAGAATGAAATATTGATTTTTAAGGGATTTCATTAGAAAATCATGCGAGAATTTTTTTTTTTTTCGTATCGTCGACTCGTACGTTCCAATAATTAGTTTTCCTTTTGATTTAGTGTTCGAAGTGGTGGGTAAACTAATGTTCCGGGTAGCGAGTGTCGATTGCATGGATGATCGAGCACGAAGGACCGCGTGAACTCTACAAGTCCTTCGGAATGGTTCGCGGTCTCTCTCTCTCGCTCTGTCTTCTTCTTCGTTTTTTCTCAATTTTCCCTCAGCAATGTGCAATCCCGAGGAGGATTTAGTGGCTAACCGAAAATTTATTACGGGCTTTTTGTTCTTCTTTGCAATCACAAAGATTTACGATAATCTTGTGGTCTTGAAGAATAAAAACCAGAAAGACAGCGAGGCCAAATGCGAGTTATGCTTCATTAAGACAAAGTTTCTTCCATTTTTTCGTTCTCTTTTTTTTCGACTTTGCGATGAAACGCTCAAAGCATTAGGCAGCGTTACGAAAATCTGTTTAGCCTCGACGATGAATTAAATCTTTAACGAGTCTTTTCTTTTTTTTCCCCCATTGCAATTGCAAAAATTGCAATGTCCAGTTTTTCCAATTTCCAAAAACTTCATTTTTCATTTTCCTCAATTCGCACGAATTTTCTTCTTCACCGAGTTATTCTCTCGCTCGATTTTTTCGTTCGCCTCGAACGAGAGCCACACCGAAGTCTAAGATTTTTTATTTTCTCCCAGTCGACTGTCATCCGTCACGATTCCGAGAAACACGTGCATCTCTGATAATGTACGACACGATCTACGTTCACTCTTTAGAATAGTAGGACAAGATCGCGTCGTTTTTCATTTCACGTACCAGTTGCGATCATATTCGTCGCGACTACACTGAAATAATTATTACGAAAAGCCAATTTACATGACAAGTTTGATCGGGCAAATGTAACGACTCGGAGTCTTTCAAGGGTGAAGCGAAAAGTCCCCAAAAATTCATATTTCTAAAGGTTCTCATGAAAAAAATCGCAGAAAATAAATAAAAAATGCTGTGGCGTAGAAAACGAAAAAGAATCGAAGGGAAAATTCGTTTTTTCCTCATTTTTCGAATCTTAGTCGTCCAGCACCAACCCACAGTTTTCTTTCATTAAAAAATTGCGAAAATAATGTTCGAGTTGGGTACGAGGAATATTTTCGACCAAAGAAAAGACAGCGATGATTTTTAAAATTTTTTGAAAAATTGTGTCATCGTATTTAATGCCAAAAAATGAAATTTGATAAAAAATTTATTTATTATTATTATTTTATTCACTTTTTAAATTGCGTCCTCAATTATTTGTTGGAAAATCGATGCAGCCTCGAGGCCCGAAGGAAAAATCACTCTAAAGGCGTCGTTTTAAACTAGCCGGGAATAAATAAGTGAGAAAAGGTCGAGAAAACGTTTATGGAAACCGAAAAACTCACTATTTTGCAAAGACTCCAATGACCGGTGTTAATCCAAGACTCGTAATCAGGAGGAACGAAGAAACGAGATGTTGGAGATCGAGAGTCATCCTAGACTCTGCCTTGACAGTGAACCGGTTCGCCAATAGTTCTCGTCTCTCGGTGTCTCGATGCGACAAGGCAAAAGTAGTAGAAACAAGCGATCGAGCTAAATACGCGGCTGGCAGCTCTCGGGAAACACACTAATTCACTGAAACCGCAGAGACGTCGAAATACAACAACAAAAAACCTTGCGCCTGGGTTGTCCTCCCACTTACATCTCACAATTACATACACAATTAATCGGCCGCTTTTTCGTCAGCTTGGTAAATACACGTAAGAGCACACAAGACTTATCATTAATTGAGCTCTCATCTCCACATGTTTCTCACTTTATCCAAAATGGCTTTGGCCTTTAATTGATAAAATTAATTCAATAAAATCGAAAAAAAAAAATTATTTCATAAAAACTTATTACCCATAACAGGAACGACTAATTTTTGCTATTTTGCTTGTGACAATTCTGTTTTCTTTTTACTCTTCACTTACCATCGTGAAACGTCGATCGAGGGCAGGGGAAAAATTAGATAATCGAATAATTAAATTAAGTTTTTTATATTTAAGCCTCCGAGTCCATACTGGGTCATTTTGACCCCAACAATTTTCTGTTACGGATCGTTTAGGATGAAACGACTGTTTTGGAATTTTATTTCCGTTTTCATGGAAAAATCGATTTAGGGTCACAAAATGTGAATAATTCACTACACAAAAAGTTTCTACTGAAAAAAAGACAAAAATGCATATTTACCGGAAAACAATGATTTAAAAAACGCCCCGAGGTCAACGACGGAAACTCGATGGATTGGTAAGAAAAAAGGAAGCACATGTTTCCCTTATGCTCAGAGTTTTTCTCACAAGTTATTATTTCCGGTCATCCTGTACATGATGGAGCGAAAAAAAAAATGTTGTAACGAATTTTCCTCAATTACAGTCTCTGGATCATTTAATTTAAAGCTCGTTATACAATACGTTTGGGAGCGTGTGTTGAGTGACTAGAGGAGTAATTCCTGTAACAGGCACGATTGAGATTGCAAGTTTGTTTGCCTCAGGCGTTTCCGGAAGGCTAAAATCTCGAAAGTATCGTTGGGACGTTCAGAACTTTTCGTTGATCATCGGACGTTGGAATGATTTGGTAAAGTTTGACGAATCTTTTTGGTTCGGAATGATTTTTCAAAGTATTGAAAAATTCTTCAAGGTGACGATGAAGATTATGGAAAGTCGTACGTACGTTTGCGAAAGTGTCGTTACGAGATTATCGGAATGGATTTGGCACGAGACACGAGCTAATTTTTGTTGCGCGAGGAATGTTTCGTTTCATCGAGATCAAGCGAACTTCTGCTCGTCGTTTTCGTTGTCGTTGCAACTTTTTTCTCCTCCATGAATCTCTTCACTCGGAACACTTGAGCATCGACGCCTGATTGCAATGCGAGATTGAAAACTCACAGGGATTCTGATGCCAAGGCTCCCCGTCGATCTGCACGGCACAAGAGTCCAGCAACTTCACCTAAATAAATCGCAGCATTTTAATATACAAGCTCTCACGAACTATCATTTTGCATTCCAACATTTTTGAAAATCACGTTTTTTTTTCTTTTTTCGACTTTCACAATTTTATTCGAGAATTCATTTCCCAATACTATTGTTTGATCGATCTTTGAAAAAACGTTCCAATCTTTGGAACTTGAATGAATAAATTTAAAAAAATAATAAACTAATTTATGTATAAATAAATAAATAAATAAATGGATAAATAGATAAATGCATAAATGAATAAACAAATAAATAAATAGATAAATTAAAAAATCAATGAATAATTAAATGAATGAATTAATAAATTGATAAATTTAAATTAATATATAATTAAACAAATAAATATATAAATAAATGTATAAACAAATAAATAAGAATGGGAGACTTTTTACCTTGACTGTGTGCGCTTGGCCGATTCGATGAGGTTGGGAGAGTCCTACCTGTAGCTGGGCAATATGGAAGGACGAATAAATGGCAACGACTTCCAATTTTCCATCACAAATACTTTGTACGCCCACACCTTCGGTCCCTGATAAAAGAAAAAAACTTAATTCCGCGACGAGCCTTATATTTCAGGCACAAAATTATCTCAAATAATTGAGTGCAAATTTTTATGAAAATCGACGCATCTTCCGTTATTTTTACCTTCGAGGCCCATGTCCCAGAGTTTGACCCCAGCGCCCCAATACGGAATGTTCAAAATAACGATGCTCTCTATCGAGGGCAACTCCACTTGTTTGCCGTCCAAGTAAACCTCGATCCTCTTGTCCAGATCCTTGCACTCTCGCTCGACGACTTGTTGTGTCCCGAAGCCAAGGTACAGCAACTTGAATCAAGAGAATCAACGATCCCAATCGTTTCGATCGACACGACAACTCGCCAACACGAATGTGACAAAATAATAAAAAATTACCTTGTTAAATATTCTGTGGCTAAAAATATAGAAACGACTTTCTCTGGTACGATGGAAATTCAAGGTCACCTGGGCGTCCACGCCAACGCTCATGTAGTTGTACATGAAGAGACGTTGCTGCGAACCTCTGAAGCCCAAACTTCTTGTATCTGGTTTTATAGTCACTGCCCATCTGAAGAAAATCAATAAAATCATTCCATTCCCGAAATCTCCATCGATTCAATCTTCAGAATTCAATTTTTCAACCCTCGTCAGCTCACGATCTTTTGAGCTCAAAGCAAATGAGGCCCTGACTCAAATGATCGATCGTTCGAGGGTTAGAGAAAGTTTTAAAAATATTCTTTTGGCTCATTTCACAAATAAAAAAAAAAAAAAATTAAATTTTTACGAAATTAAAAATTTCAAAAATTCTTATTTTTTTTAAATTCTAAAAACTTTAATTTTAAAAAAGATCTAAAAATTTTAATCTAAAAAATTTTTTTTCATTTAAAATTTTTTAATTAAAAAAATGTTCATTTTAAAAAAATTCAAAAACATCTTTCGAGAGTTAATGATAAATTGTGTGATTGGGAAAAATGGATGAAAATAGAATAATTGTAACCTGTCGAGTTTGATGGGTTGGGCTGTTTGTACTCGATGCAAGATTTCCGTGGCTTCTAGATCGGAGCAGTAGCCCTTGCCCCATCCGAGTACTCTGGAGAGATCATTGCCGGTGCCGAGGGGCAGAATCGCAACGGACGGCACGGGCTGTTAATCGTTCGTTTGATTTTGTTGTTTTTCTTTTCGTTCGTGTACCATGACGTACGACATTCGTCCTGTTTCGTTCCGAGGACTTTGCCATGTGCCTTTTTTTTCTCAATTACTTAATAATCGTCGGACGAGCCTAATTACCTTTAGTCGAAGTTTGTGGATGGCGTTCAGGAGCCAAGCGATCGTTCCATCCCCTCCGGCCACCAGAACGTTGCACGGATTTTCACCGAGCAAGCGACACCATTCCAGAGCAGCCACAGGATCTCGCTCCGAGAGATCGACCACCTGAGCCGGATTTACAAAACGACGAAACATCGACAATACCGTCGCGCCGTCGTTGTTTCCCGACTTCCGGTTAGCTAAACATTTTTCCATTCATTATCATTTTTATTTCATTTTCTCCCTCCAAGGACATCTCAAGGAGGTTCGATCACGACGATGCAATGTTAAAAACATAGAAAGTGTGAAAAAAATGAGAATTCAATTAAATTTGGCAAATACATTCTTTAATAACATCCACGACGATAGAATTATTTATAATAATTGAAAATAAATGTTGTCACGAGATTTAATAAAATTCTCATCATTTTCATTCCGTGATCCAACCTCCTCAAGGATTTTGTAAGAATTGACGATTAAGGAGAAAGTGATTAAAAAAATTTAAGAAAATTTAACGAATCCTCAGGAAATTTCATAATTCAACGTGTTTTTTTCTTTACCAACGATAATGAGCGGCTTCCAATTGGGCCAAACAGGCGGAACGATCGAACGAAGTCGCAATCGACGTCTCATCGTGCTACGTTTGTTTACGACTTCCAAACTTTCAGGTGGTATTATCATCAACTTAAATTCCCCAAAATCACATTCCTGGAAACCAAAAAAATCATTACTTTCCTTTCTTCACTTTGCCAAGACCAAATTAAAAGAAAGTCAATTTAAAAAATTGCAAAAATGAGTGAAAAACATTTTGCTGGAACGTGGGAGACAATCAGGACTTGCCGTCGACGTCCCGGTCATACAGGATTCATGGACGGAACGTTGACACCAGCAACAACTATAATTCACCAACCCGACTTCCGTGTCACACTCCTCGTCACAGACGTCGCAAATTGCCAGTGGCGGAAGATTGCCTGCAAAAAATATTCAAATTTTGACGATTTGTCGTCATTCGCTAATTTTTAGTCGCTCAGCCAAAGAACACCCTTGAACAATAGCAAAGAAAAACGTTTTTTGACAAACAAACGGAGGTTCACTCAAATTTTTATGATAAAATTTTGAATTTTTGAGAAATTTTGAATTTGGAAGAAATTTTGAATTTTTACCTTTCACCCAATGATGTTTTATGGGCTCGTCGTGCGACAAAGTAATTGCTTTGCATTTGAGGCTCTTGTCAGCAATTTTTATACAGCCATGATCTGAGCAGACTCCGCATGAATCGCAAACGACGCCATCCATATTCAGGATGAGAGCCTCGCAAATACTGCAATAATGTGCCTGGAAAACGTATTGGCTTTTCGAAAAAACAGTAATTTTGTAATCTGCGATCTTTGAGAAAACTTATGAGCTTGTTTACTTTGTGGTAATTTGACAGGTCGTTGATAAAACGAGGGGAATTTAATTCGACATGTGATATGACAACAAAAGTTGCAAAAATCGTGATGAAATCGAACATTTTTGCTAACTTCGATTTAGTAGTCATTTTCAAGGAAAATAATGAACACTGCCATTTTATACTGGAATTACGATCGAATTTTCGTAATTTTATTGGTTATTAATTGAATAGATTTTTGGTATGAAATAAAGTATAAAAATACCTTGTTGTTGCCTGCTATGGTAGTCCAGTTGTGTTTTTTGGAAACGTCTCTCAATTGAAGGTGAGAATCACCCATGAGATATTTGACGAGATTAACAGTAATCACAAAAACAACGAGTGTCGAAACAGTCGGCAGAATTACCGTGCCGAATCCTGTTTCCCACATCGCGAAGACTCTTCAATTGTTTCGAGTGCTTCAAATAAATCCTTCCTGTACGTGTAAAAATACTTGTCCCTTTGATTTTAATTTTTACGAAGCTTGCTGCTATAAAAAGATGAGACGAATGTGTATAAAACTGCACAGATCGAATCAATAAAAGACAAAACAGTGCCTCATTCCAGGGTAATTTAACGTTGCAACAATCAGTTAAGTACGAAAATTACGCTCGAATCCCAACCCATGGATTTTTATATTAAATAGTTTGTTGACAAACAGATTAATGTGATTTTCAATATCATTTCGACGGATTTGTGTCGTTTGACACGTCGTTTGAATATTTCCTGTCATTCGCCGTAATGCGACGAACTGTCATTGTTCGATATGAAGTAAGCAACTTTTGCGTTCCACGCGCTTTCAGCTCCAGCCCCCCACTCCGTTGCAACCGTCAAATGGCGTGGAGCAACAACATATTCCAGGAATAATCATGACGATGATTAAAACTTAATGATCGGAATTGCATTTCTGCACAATCGACGACAATCAACTGCTTCCCACAAGAGCAAGTTGAATCGTAATAAAAAGAAGGAATAATAAAAACGGGGATTTGTTTAAAATTTCCTTCGGTTGTGTTATTTCTGAATCTCACCACCATCATAAATCTTTACGAATGATTTCTTTCTACAAAGTGGATTACTTCGTGGCGATTAATGCGCCATCTGTCACATGAAATTGCCTCGATCTTCACAAGTTTGAATTTAACCGAACGTAACGTATTTGTTTTGATATGCGCGTTTATCTGGCCGTCGAAAATGATGCTCGCCGGTCGAAAGTTTGACACAATAAAATCTTCGGAGCGTCCAAAAATGACGGGCATCGAAGGTAACCACTTTCCTGACATTTTTACGAAGATAATTGTCGTGCTAAATATTAAAAGAATATTCAATCCACTGACTCTTCCACACTTTTGCTGTCGTTCCCGATGTCTTTTTTTTTCACCCCAACTTTAACTTATCGCGCGATAATCTCCAAAAAGTTGATCCCTCGAATGACCCAGTGATTTTATAAATGTCAACCATAACAATAACTCCACTAGGAAACGATGGCCGTCAATCTGCCGAGGAGATGGACCAACAAAGACAAAAGATGATGGCTTACGAGTACCTCTGTCATTTGGAGGAAGCAAAAAAGTACGTGTTCCCCCCAAAACTAAATAATAATTAATCACAAAACCAAAATTCATCCTTTGAATAAATCTCCCCATGATTTCCAAGCCAAAAAATGAAATCAAATAAAATTGCAGTGAGGCTTGAAAAAAAATCTCCACAAATCGAAATTGTCATCAAATTTCGGGACAATAAAATAAATCATTTTAATCCCCGAAATTCTTTGGTCCCTAAATTCCATAAAAAATCCATCAATAAATAATTCGTTCATTAAATATTCAAAAAATATTGCACTCAAAGACAGCTCAAAAATACTCATCCCAAATTCACACTTTGACAGTTGGATGGAAGCTTGCCTGAAAGAAAAACTTCCGCCCACTACGGAACTCGAAGAAAATCTTCGTAACGGCGTATATTTGGCCAAACTGGCACATTTCATGGATCCAAAAATGCTGCCCCTCAACAAAGTCTATGACGCTCGACAGCAGCGATATGAAGCGGCTGGTTTGCAGTTTCGTCACACGGACAATATTAATCACTTCCTAAAGTGTCTCAAGACGATGCAATTGCCGCTGGTACATTTCTGTCAACTAAAAATTCCTCTATTCAATTCTTAACCCCTCTAGTGCATACCGGGTCATTCTGACCCCTAATTTCCTGTTTTTCATTTAATTACAACAAATATCTTGCCATTCAATTTTCGGTTCCATGAAAAAATAAATAGAGAGAGCCATAAAAGTTGAATAGCTCACTGTAAAAAACGTTTCTTCTAAAAAAAAATACAAAAATGCATATTTACCGAAACACAATGATTTGAAAAACGCCTCGGGTCGGATTGACCCCATATGCACTCATAGGATCTGTGCGCTCGAAAGATTAATGGAATTTTTTAAAATCCAAGAGAATCTTGTGATGTAGCCGACGAAAAATTCGACAAAACTGTAAAAAATTTGTTGCAGACGTTCCAACCGGAAACGACGGATATTTATGACAAAAAAAACATGCCCCGAGTGATATATTGTATTCACGCGTTGAGTACGCATTTGTTCAAGCTGGGCAGAGCGCCGCAGATACAAGATTTGTACGGCAAAGTGAATTTCACAGGTATGCATAGAGGAAACGTCAAATTTTTGCGATTTTTTTTCCAAAGCGTCGTTCCATTAATTCGATTTATTTATTTGCCCAGACGCTGAGATCGACGCGGTGAGCAAAGAGTTGAAAAAGTACGGAATAGAAATGCCTGCGTTCCAAAAAATCGGTGGCTTAATGACGAGCTGTATGGCGGGAGACACGGCGGCTTTGCACGCGGCAACGATAGCGATTAATCAATCTCTCGCGTCGTACGATCCGGCCGGAGTTCTGGAGAGCTTACAAAACGTTGCGGCGCGTTTGCAGAACGTCGTTCCGGAACATGCGGCCTTCTATCACGAAGCACTGAAAGAAGCGAAAGAGTTGAAGAGCCAAGCAGCTCTGAATCGTTCTCTGAACGACAGTTACGTGCCGGACGCCTATGACGAATTGTTAACGCCAGCGGAGATTCAGGGCCACGTAAACAACGTGAACGCGCAATACGCTTTGCAAAATATCGTCAAATGTTTGGACCTTTCTCAGCAGAAATTTCTCGCAGCGATTTCAACGCCGAGCCTTAAAATTCAACACATTTTATCGGAGAACGTAAAATTTTACAAAGAAGAATTGGCGACCTTGAGATCGGGCCTGGAAGAAGAATGCACGGAAAACTATCGGCAGTGCCAAGAATTCATCCAGGATAGAATCAACGTGGCAAATGAGATCGCGGAGAAAACAAACAATCGTCAAATCGTTGTGAATTTGTTGAACGACGCTCTGGAGCACAATTGTTATGAAACGTTCATCGAAGCGTTGACCAGCGCGAATTTAGGGCTCAATGATTACGTCGACACGTTCGCGTTGCCGCTTTATTATTTCGAGATGAGGATCGACCGTGCGGAATCAAAAAACGATTTGTCGTACAGCGACATCGTCGTGAGCATCAGAGTTCTCTCGGCGATCGCTTACGTCACTAAAACTGTCGATACCGGCGACCCTGATTTGATTTACGAAGCGTTGTCCGACCCGGAAGCTCACATTACGGAATTGGACGCGGAAAACAAAATCAAGTATTATCGAGCTTTGGTGGAAATTCGGTTAGAAAAAAAGTTCTCTAACGAGGCGTGCACGCTGCTCAATTATATCGACATCCAGGAATGCATCGACGAAGTAAATCTACAATGCAGTCAAGACAACGAAATATTAATGGCTTTAGAGCAACTGAACGATGCGGTGGTGACAAACAATCGTCAAGACTTGCTCAACGCTCTGACGAATCCGGCGTTTAAGTTACAAACGTCAGTGTCGCCGGGCGACGCTTCGCTCTATTTAAAACTGTTAAAAAAGTGTCTCGACGAAAAAAAGGAAATTGGCTCGGAGCTGTGGCTCGAAGACGTGGAAAAAGTGGCTCGGATGGTCGCTAGCGAAGCTCAACAAGTACAGGCCGCGTGTAATTTGCTGTCGAACATAAACACGGCCTTGGAAAATAACGACCCGGAATCTACGCTGAGGCATCTCGAAGCTGCGGGCATTGGAATCCTTGAGATGCAACGATCCGAATATTTCGTTCGATTGAAAGAGTTGAGCGACTACAAGAGAGATAATTTCCAATATCTTTTTGTCCGGTACGTAACTCCGAAGCGTAACGAATCGTTTCTCAACCTGAAAACTTGCAGTTACTCTTGGGAATCGATGCGTAACTTTTCCGAGAGTCTGTACGTCACCAAAGAAGATATTGAGAATGTAATCAAGGAGATTGAGATGGAAGAGAGCGACAGAGAAGACGCTGCTTGTGATATTGAGCTGATCACAAAGTTGCAAGCGATTGCCCGAGGCTTTTTGTGTCGGCAAAAAATCGCCTCGCGATTTACATATTTTTACGACAACATTGAGAAGATCGTTCAAATTCAAGCGTGGTGGCGAGGCGTCTTGACGCGTAAAATTTATGCCAAGATATTGCAGACCGCATGGAGACGACAACCTGCTCAGGATTTCTCCCACAGACGCCAGAAAAACAAACATCAAAATACTTTCGATTTCTACCGGCAACACGAGCACGAAATCATCAAAATACAAGCCCTTTGGCGAGGACGAACTGCTCGACGCGCTTTCCACTCTCTGCTCCGATTGGAAAAACCTCCTTTTCCTGTCGTTCGACACTTCTCCGGCATCCTCAACTTTAACGCCGAGGATTACGACAAAGATCTCCAATTGCAACAACTCAAAAATGATGTCGTCCAGACCATCAGACACAATCAAAAACTCTCACAACAGCTCGATGAAATGGACATTAAAATTGGCCTCCTCATACAAAACAGAATCACCCTTCAGGTAAGTGAAAATCTGATCACTGAAAAAAAATAATAGCGAATATTACTCTGGCCAATTCCCTCCTGAGATATTTTAGGAAATCCATAATCATTTTTGCCTAGATTTCCATGTGAGTTGATGTAAAATAAAAATTAATCAATCGATCAAACGAAAATTAATCAATTAATTAATTAATTAAATTCACATTTCATTAAAACCGGCGGAAAATTGAAACTTATTGGTCAATTTTCACAATTTTGGATAATTTTTTTAAACACGAAACTGTCTATTATAACTGAAAGATATTTTAGGATGTAATAGCTCACGGAAAGAACCTCGAAACGTTGGCTAAAGACAAAAGTGGCAACAGATCGAGAAAGAATTCATCGTCGGAGATGGTGATGTTAAAAGGATTAAAATCTTTGACGAAGGAAGGGCGAAAAATGTTGGAGGGTTATCAGCATTTGTTCTACGCGCTGCAGACTAATCCGATTTATTTGTCGAAATTGTTGTTGTGTCTGCCGCAGAGCAAGACTAACAAGTTCTTGCAGAATGTTATTTTTACTCTCTTCAATTTCGGTTCGAATTTGCGAGAGGAATATCTCTTGCTGAAACTTTTTGGGCGGGCACTCGAGGAAGAAATAAAGTGAGTTTTGTCCCGGTTGTATGAGATATCACGATATATTCCCTTTGTGGAACCTTTTTTCTAAAAGAAACTCGAATTTTAGGTCAAAGTTCGAAAAACCATCGGAAGTCGTGACCGGCAATCCTCTCGTTTTAAAAATGGTCGTGAACTACGCGAGACAACTCAACGGCCAGAGTGCCTTGCGCCAAATTCTTGGACCCATAATCGAACGAGTTTTGGCTGATAAATCCATCAGCATCGAAACTAATCCCGTCGATATTTACAAATGTTGGCGCAATCAATTGGAAATGGAAACTGGAGAAACTCTGTAAGTATAATTCACACATTTCCACAGCAACGGAGTCCCCGTTATAAAAAAAAAGGATAAAACTCGTTCCTGGATGTCGTGAACTCAAGAGACTTCCGATTTTCGCATGAAATATTCTAAAATCTACAAAAACGATTTTTACTGTTTCCTCCTGCGATTCCTCGTCGTGCATAACGGATTGACCCCAAATTCGAGATTTTAATGACCCGAGAAAAATCTTGCAGGAATCTTCCGTATTCAGTGACGCAAGCTCAAGCTTTGACGTACGACCAAGTGCGAAAACGATTGTCGAAAGGCATAGAAGTGCTTCAGAACACGGTTCTTGAATTTCTTCAAAAAATAACCGAATCCCGAGACATGATTCCTTACGGAATGTTGTACATGGCAAAAGTGTTGAACGACACGTTGTCCAAGAAATTCCCAAGAGCTCCGGAAAAGGACATCCTCAAGGTCGTTGGGAATCTCATTTATTATCATTTCATCAACGCCGCGATCGTCGCTCCCGATGCTTTCGAGATCATCACCTTGCCAATCGATCGATCTCTATCGACGGATCAACGAAGAAATTTGGCCAGTATCGCCAAAATTCTCCAGTTCGCGGCCTCGAAAAAAGGAGTAAGTCGGCCGACGATTTCAAATCAAAATTGAAAAAAATGAAATTCAACGATTTTTTGATTTTTTAACGAGCGCCCTGGAGGGCGAAAATCCAAGAAATAATGCAACGAAATAAATGTGAAAACGTTTGTTTCAGTTTGGCGAAGAAGCTCCTCATCTAATGTGCCTGAACCCGTTCATTATCGAATGTCACGAACGTTTCAAGATATTTTTCCGTTCTTGTTGCGAGATCGACGCGCTCAACGAGCACTTTAGTATCCACGAGTACACCGAAGCGACTTTGATACACAAGCCCGAAATTTACATTTCTCTGCAAGAAATATGCGACACTCATTCTCTCCTGCTGGAATATTGTGCCGATATAGTGTCCGGCCCCGACGATCCTTTGCACGAGTTGTTGAACGATCTCGACTGCTTACCCACCGTCGCTTCCCTCTTGGGCATTAGTGAGTAACAATTAAATATCATAAATTATCGAAAATGGATCCAACTTTGTCGGGCATAGGCCTCAAGGGGGGAGGAAGGAATTCTGATCGGCTGGGACTTTGAAATTCGATTTTTGGACGTTACTGATAGATTTTCTTAAAAATTTGTAATTTTTTTTTTTTTTTTTTTTTTTTTTTTTTTTTTTTTTTTTTTTTTTATTTTTTTTTTTTTTTTTTTTTTTTTTTCGGCAAAAAATCGATTTTATAGAAAATTCTTGGTCAAATTTGTCTTCGAAAAGTTCACTTAAAATAAATAATCGGAATACTTTCTCATGATCGAAGAAAACCCGTTTCGAATAATGGAAAATATTTCTCAATCCTTTGACAGCTGACCCGAAGGGCGAAGCGAATATCGCACGAATGGGAAAAACCGAACTCTGTCTCGTGCTTACGAACAAATTCGAAGTACCGGAAAGCGATGATCAAAATCTCAATAAATTGTTCATCAAGACAAAAGAATTGCTGGTTTCGGTTTTGCAATTTTTGAAAGGCGACACCCTCGTCGAAGCCCTGGAAGCCACGTCGTCGCCGATCCAAGAGAGACTTTACGACGCCAAATGTTCCTCAATGACGAATGCATTGAGTCTCATAAGCCGAAGGTAACTTGGGGATAAATTATTCTTTTTTAAAAATATTTTAGTTGATCTTATTATTTAATTATTTATTTTATTTATTTATTCATTTATTATTATTATTTAATTATTTGTTTTTATTTCTTCAACTCTGATGCTAATAAAAGTTACAAGCAGCAAACAAAGACAAAGATGAACTTCGACGCCTGTGATTTTGTGTCTTAAAATTGCGATTTAATTTATTTTTCGTATTTTTTATCTCCAATATCGAACAAACAGTAGTTCATCCCTGAATGACTGTAAAATCCAACTGCGCGCGTATCTCTACAAACTCGAGTTGGGCAAATGGGTTTCGCAGAGCGACGGATATCAGAGCATCGTAACAGCGGTGGCGAAAGATTTGTGCAACAAAGGACGATACCGCGTCGTTAGAAACAAAGAGTTACAAACTCTGCGAGCAACGAAACAGAGACTGCAAGAGAAAACCAAATATTATCAGGAACAAGTCGATTATTACAACGAGTACACTCAACGGTGCTTGGAAAATTTACACACAGGAAAAGGGTACGTACGAAAATTTGTTTTCTATGAGAGGAATTCTAAACCTTCGAGTGCACACTGGGTCATATTGACCCGAACAATTTTATGTCGGCGATTATTCAGCATTTGATGGAAACTAATGTTTTATTTTCTTAAAAAAATTTCGTTTTCGTCGAAAAAACGAATTTCGGGCGATAAAACAATTAAAAATGCAAGAAAAAGGCCTCGGGTCAAATTGACCCAGTGTGTACTTGCAGGAGGCTTTACTCGAAGGGTCAATGTGGGAAACGTCGTAATGAGCTTTGTTGAAATTCGTGGAGACTGCGAGCGAGGAAATGAATTTTTTTTTTTCTTAAAACTTGACAGATCGCTTCGGGCGGTGAAAAATCTGCAAAAGAATAATCACGGAAAACTAAAGTCGAAAATAACTCTGAAATATACGGCAGCGAAGTTGATGGAGAAAGGAATTCTGTTGGAAATCGATGGCCTGCCTCAGTCCCAGTTCAAAAATGTTCTCTTTGAGATCAGCCCGACGGAGAGCAACGGAATTTTCACGATACGAGGAAAATTCATGGGCGTGGAAATGGAAAAGATCGACATAGACATACAAAACTTGCTGAAACTTCAATTCGAAGGAGCGCCGATTATGGACATCTTTGGAAAAGCCAAGATCAACGTAAATCTCTTATTATATTTGCTGAATCGAAAATTCTATGGAAAAACTTGATTCTCCCGTCGCAGTAACAACGTGAGGAATGAGCTTTAATGATTTTAAACTCGTTGCTATATTTTTTCACGATTTTCTCGAAATTTTTGTTAAAAAAATCGCCAGCCATGCCAATTATTCCACAGGAGCCTCGAGGGGCGTAAATAACATGAAAACTTACGAAGGTCGGCTACACACAACAATGTTTCCATGTTAAAAGCGTAGGAAGAATCGAAATTATTAAAATTTGATGAAATTTTGTGAGCACACTCTTTAGTATCAAATATGAATATACAAATTTTTTAAGATTTTTCTTCTACATAATTTTCGAGATATCGAACATTATAGTTTACATGCATGAGCATTGGATTCAGATATATAACGAGACTGAAGTTCGCAACGTTGGGTTCCAACGAAAATTACGTTTGTCTATTGATTCCTTGTTCATTTTTAAAAATCAAGACAATTTTCGTATCGATTTTGTCTTTAGATCTTGAAAAAAAATATTTCTTTATTATTTTAATTAAATATTGAATAAGAATCGTGAGATCTGGTCAAGAAAAACTGAATTTCGTTGCATTCCAATGATCCAAACTTCAGCGTCGTAATATATATATATATAGCTATATCTTTTGCATATTGTAAACTCAAATTATTCGACAACTATGCAGACAAAAAATCGAAAAAAAATAATATCATCGTATTTGATGCCAAAGAATATTATCAGCAAATTTCATTCAATTCTTATCACATTGTCGTACGTCGCCAACCTCCTCAATTTGAAAAGGAAATAACATTGTTTTTATACCGAAATTTAGTGGAAGTGGCAACTTTCCCAACAATATTGCAACCACGAACGTATTATTTGATCCTTGTAAATAATCTCTATTAATAAGATTTCGTATTTTTATACTACGATACGTTTTTATTTGAAAGGAAAAATAAAAATGAATAATCATGACGAAAAATAAATGATAATCGATAGAAAATGCTAGTTGCGACGTCTTTTAGTTTTCCTTAAAGAATATAATACTAAAAAGTTGTATTCTACAGTTCAAATTCATAAGAATTGGGAGGGAAGGAAAATGACAAGTATTTTGCCAAAAATGCTTGCGTAAGAGAAAGGAAACTCGTTGGGGGTCTCGATAATGAAACGTAAGACCGTTCACAAGTAGAATGAAGCGTGTCCTTATTGTAAAACGATGTAATGATAATGAATATGTATAAATAATCGTAAAATGTGAATTGAATTGTTGAATCGATTTATTTGAATGGCCCAGTCATAAATTTCTCACGGTCACAATTTTCTCCGAGTGTGTTGAGGCGAAATGAGTCTCTATTGTGAAGGTTTTCGTAAGTTTATTATAAAAATTGAAGGTCTGAGGTGGACCTGCAACGTTGGTTTGATATTTCTAAGACCTCTGTAGATCGGTCTATGCATCTTTGTATATATCTTTAAAGTGGACGTTAATAATCGAACTTACACGCCGTCAGGCTTATTTATAAATAAATATCCAACATTAAACTGTGCTTGGCTTCTTTAAAAACTTCATTTTTCTCTATACAAGTGGAGCAACAGTATCAGATATTTAGTATATGTTAAATCTTGGAATATTAATCGAACAACAGGGAAATAAGGCTCTTGATAGTTGGATCCTTCGTCATCCCTCGAATGACAACATTTGTTTGTCTAAAATTCATTTTAATTAGATTTACAAGTGAAAATGTGCGAGTGTAATCTTTATGACAAAGCCTCGATCGAATTTTATGAGAAATTCATGAAATCCCATTATTTAAATGATAAACGCGGTGTATATTTGTGTCTTTATATATTTATATAAATAAAAATGTTGCGTTTTATTTATATTTATATAAATATATACGTACGAGGTTCGTTAACGATATCCACAATAAATAGCACGATAATATTTACTTTTTATTTATATACGTCGGATCTTCTCTGAGATCACAACCGCACAGCGTAGGTAATACCGGAGGCGCGCGCCCACAACATTTTTCCCAAGGGTTATCGTTTGTTCAAAACGTTCGCAAAATGCCTTATCTTTACTTGGAACTCCGAAATCTCCGATAAACACTCCTCCATCGCGTTACGAATCTTACTCAGGTCCGGCATCTCCTCGCAAGACTCTACGTTCAACAGCTGCGTGAAAAACATCTCCCACACTGCCTTCTTTGCGTATCTGTTGAAAAATTGAATAAAAAATAAAATATTTTCTGCTAAAAACGAAATTTTTCAATCATTTTTTTCTAAAAAGTCGATCTATTGAAGTTTTTTCCTTCCAGCAGCAAAATAATCTACAAAATTTTCGATATTAATTGCACGAATTGCAGAATAGTTGACTATTTTTTACTGGAAATTCGAATAAACTTGATGCGATTTTTTTTTGTTCAAAAAATCGATAAGTTACACTAAAAAATAATTAAAAATCAATAAGGACATCATACCTTGGTAGTTTCGAGTTGATGGACCATCGATTGCCATTGTGGGAAACCCTCATATAATTTCCAAAGAGTAAGCAGTGGCTGGAGCCAGCTAAGCAGTAAAGATCAGTTTGATAAGTCCACGGCCTTCCGGTTTGCATTTCGATGCAAGTAAAGTCCTGGGTTTTTATGATTTGATGGAATTTTGTTTCCTCGGGTAAGAGACTCATGTCTATACTGCAGCCAAAATCTATGAGCTGTATCGTGGGACGAGCGTCCTCGGTTGGTCTGTAAAATAAAAAAAATTCAAAATCACGTTCCCTGGTACCCTCCGATTGCAATTATTTTTTTTCCGATCGATCGACTCACAAATGCATGAGAAGAAAATTGTCCGGCTTTATATCTCCGTGGATGATTTTACATTTGTGCAGATATTCGACAATTTGGAGCATCTCGATGGTAAAGAAAATCGCTAGACACTCGACCAATGGTTTGCCAGTCGCTATCTTTACTTGATTCGTCACGGCCAGCAGTGTTCCGTATTTTGAGAATTGAGAAACCAGCACGCTTCCGTTGTCCGTTACGTATGCTTTCGTTATATCCATAAAACCTCGCAACTGAAATGATAAATCAATCCTACAGCGATCTGTTTCCTCCACCAACAACTTTTTCTTCACAGATTTCAAAAATTCATAAATGAACGAAAAAATAAATAAACAAATTAATTAATTAATCAATTAACGGATGAATAAATAAATTATTTAATTAATTAACGAATAAATGAATAAAATGATTAAAAAAGTGAGATGATCTGGGGTGATAAATGAGCCCAATTTTGAAAAATTCATATCTCCGATAAAAATAATCGAAAAGGGTTCACCTTGGGCTCGTTTTTTTCGTTTTTTAAGGCAGGATCACGTGAGCCTGGAGTAATTTGGCTCGATATCGAAAAAAAGAGTCGAAAATGCGGTAAAAGGATAGAAAAGTAAGGGAGAAAGTTTTTTTTACCATGTGGGGGTTGGAGAGACGCGCCTTGATTTCTCGGGCGATGTAAAACTCCCAGACCCAGGCAGGTTTTTGAGTTTTCAGTGCAACGACTTGTCGGGTTTGTAAATCTGTTGCTTTGACGACTGTTCCATAAGTTCCTTTTCCAAGGCACTTTTCCACGTCATACGCTTCGGTCCCTGAAAAAAAAAAAACAAAAAAAACAAATGAATTCCACCTGGAAATTGGAAATAATTAAGTTTTGTCTGTACAGTTTCGAGGTTTTGTTTCTCACTCACCCAGCGTAATCATACTAGAAGGCACAATTTTGTTTAAATTAATGTGTAATCTGACGTATCCGTCAGAGTGTTGTGGCTGAGGGAATTTGATTTTTCTTAAAAGTCCAGCAATTAAACCTTTGTCGAAGGGATTTATATCGCCAGTTGGTAATTCAAATTCTTCTTCTTCGACTTGTTCCATTGGCTCTTGGAATTCACAGTCCATCGTATCAACTTTGGGCTCCTCAGTTTGTGGCTCTTGATTGAGTTTAAATGGAATTCGGAGATCACAGTTGTTCTTGATTTCCGAGGTTATTTGATCGACGTTGCGCTGCACGGTTCGGGGACTCTGAGCATGAACTGCTTGGATCTTGGCACGCATTTGGTCGTCGTAACTTTTTTCAGGCGCCAACAAAGTATCGTTTCCATCGGTTTCTACGTTGGACGATCGCAACGATTAAAACTTGCAAAGATTTTTGATTTTGGCAGTAAAAATCGAAGTGAATTTTGGAAAAAAACGAACCTTGAGCGGCGGATTGTTCTTTGATGGGTAAACGCTCCTCCCGAGTAGAAGTGAATCCCAGCCCCACGGTTCTCGTGTGCGCGCTACTTCCGGAACTGCTGGAAACGTATTCCCTCGTCGATTCCATTATGACGCTCAATTTTTCCGGTTCGACGCTCGTCGAATCGGAAGTTCTAGGCGAAAAACAAGAAACCGATGATAGAATCAAATTTATCGAGTAGCCTCGAATATGATTTGCCGCAAATTACAAAATTTAACGATCGGAAGTTTCTTTTTCGATTGATTCATATAAAAACATGTACTCACCCTTGCTGCGGCATCATCGAGACATTTTGTACCGGATAAGAAGGTGCAGCATCTTTCGTTCGATAAGGAGGTTTGAATTGGCTGGTCAAAGGTGTCGAGCTCGTGAGAGGGGTAGCGAAAGCTTCGGTGAAGCAAGTTTCATTGGCACCTGATAGGGGAGCTGTGCCGAGACTTTCGTCGACGTATAAATTGTCTTCGGATTGTTTGGGAGCTTCGTGGGAGTTGTAATCGATGGGAACGCTGGAGTTTTCTTTGTTGTCAGCGTTCTCGAGGTATTTCAAGTCACGACGATTCATGCCAGGTGACTTGATATAAGGCAATTGGTCAGGCATTCTGTAAGCTTTGTTGGGCTCTGTTTCTGCTTCGACGTACGGAGCGAATTGTAACGATTGTTTGTCGTTATCGACGCTCTGTTGGTTCGGAGAGCATTGGAGACCCATCGTGTACGTTGGATGATGATACGCGCTCATGCTCGGTGGCGGCAGGGAAACTTGGCCATAAATATGTTGCTGGTGATGAAGATGACTCGCCGGCATGTGCTGCGAATGAGGAGATTCGAGGGATTGTTGGGAATGACGGGAGTGATGGGCTTGCTGTTGTAAATGCGGAGAATGATGTTGTTGATGATGCTGATGATGATGATGAGGATGATGATGCATCTGCGGAGATTGGTGGATCTGCGGAGAGTGATGAATCTGCGGAGATTGATGAATTTGCTGCTGGTGCTGATGCGGCGAATTGTGAGATTGCTGGCTGTGCGGAGAATGATGAATCTGATGATGCTGCTGCGCTCCGTGAATCTGCAGCTGCTGAGACGGACTGTGCTCCTGATGCATCAGGGAATGCTGCTGGTGAGGCGACACAATCTGAGCCTGATGCTGCTGATGCTGAGCCTGGAAAAACACCAAAATCTATTTTTGTCTCGATTCGGACACTCCACAAACTTTTATGCTTATCGAAAGTCAATTTTTTTAAACCGTTGAACTGACAACAATAAAAAGATCGAACGCATGCAGAAAAAATGAAAAACTAGACTTGAGCGTGAGGAACATTCTCACGTTCGACATGAATATTAGCAAAATAAAAAGTCGGACATTTAAGAACGTTGTATTATCAATAGAAAATTTAGCATAAAAAGTGCTTAATTTTGAAGAACTTACATTTCTATCGTTGTGTTGTTGCTGTTGCTGTTGCTGATGATGATGTGGATGTTGATGGTGATGATGGACTCTGTGATCGTGATGTTGGAGCGGCACCTGGTACTGGTAAGGGTCTGGAATTCCATGAGTAGTGTAAGGCTGTGGATCGTGATTCTGGTATGAATTGTGATAGTGTTGATGATTTTCTTGATCCTGATAAGACTGTACGTGGTAGCTCTGGTTGGTCGAGTGATGATCATTTTTCGTGGCAGACATTGCGTGTTGTTGTGTCATGGAGCTGTCCATGTGTATGTCGAAGGAAAGTTTGGTGCGGGGTTCGGGTACTCTGTGAGAGATTGGGCGATTTATAATGGGGCCAGTATTTTGTAAGGACGGTGAATGCCAGAGATCTTGAACGACGGACATGGCCTCTTTAGTATTAACGGTCAAGCTTTGCCCGAGCAAATGTTCTTCGGATTCGGAGGAGGCGGAGGGAGTATGATGACGATGGAGCAAAAAACTTGGAGCTTGTGGTTTTCTCTGAGAATTCTGCAACTCTGCCTCCATCCTTTGGGCCTCGATTCGCTCGGCCTCTATTCTTTCCGCTTCTATACGAACGGCTTCGAGCTCTTTGAGCCGTTTCGCTTCGTACCTTTGTCTCTCGAGCTCGGCTTCTCGTCGTTGTCGCTCAAGTTGCTCGTTTCTTCGTCTCTCGATCTCCAACTGTTCGTTTCTACGTCGCTCCAGCTCCAACTGCTCGTTCCTGCGTCTCTCGAGCTCCAACTGCTCGGTCCTTCGGCGCTGCTCCAGCTCCAATTGCTCGTTTCTACGACGCTCGAGCTCACGCTGTTCCGCTTCTCTCCTTTCTTTCTCCATTTTCAATGCCTCTGCCTCGAATCTTTGCCTCTGCAGCAATTGCTGCTCCGCTTGTAACCTCTGACGCTGCAACTCGTATTGCTCCATTTCTCTTCTTTGCTGTTCCATCTGTCGTTGCTGCTGCCGTCTCTGCTCCGCCATTTCTTCCTGCTCGAACTTCCGCTTTTCCCGTCTCTCGATTTCCTCCGCTTCGCACATCTGACTCACGGCCCCTGCTCCGTTCGATTCTCTCTCGTGACCCGCCGCCAGATTCTCCGCCAAATTCTTGTTCTCGCGATTTTCCGAGTACCTGGAGAAAAAAAAAAATACAACAAAAAAAAACAGTAAAATGACAATCGAACGTTCTCGACGCTCGACGAAATTCATCGCTTCCTCAAAATCACCTCAACGTACCTTTGCAAATATCTTTCTGCGCGGATTTCCTCCATACTTCGGTCAGCGTTATTCACGTAAACTAATTCTTTGGGATAATGTGGCTTCAGGCTAAAACCGCTGCTCGCTGTCTCCGGAACAAAAACCGGAATCGGCGCGTGCTCCGGATAATTCGAACCGTCAAAAAATGGCGTGTGATTTGCGAACAGCCGTACGTGCTCCATATCGAAACTCTCGTCCTGCTGATCTTCGTGAACTAAAGCAACGAGGCGGTTAAGTTACAATTTTCCATGACCAGGCGTTTCAAAATGCGAAATTCTCCGAATTTTCGATTTTTTATTTAATTTTT
Source organism: Campopleginae sp. 14b (assembly GCA_030522525.1). Taxonomy (NCBI): domain Eukaryota; kingdom Metazoa; phylum Arthropoda; class Insecta; order Hymenoptera; family Ichneumonidae; species Campopleginae sp. 14b. The sequence goes on from JAPYYS010000325.1 coordinate 100,879, forward strand.
CATTAAATAATTCCTATCCAGCAATTGACTCGACATTTTTTCCGAGTCCTGACGTTTACCTTTGAAGGCAGGCTTTATGCTCGATGGAATGAGAGGACATTTCTTTGCTCCGTTGTTCCAGGGTCCTGGTTTAATCGTATTTTCTTTGTGCACCGTTTCCTCGATCGGTACATGATCCAGAATACTTGCTCCCTTAGCCGGCACGGTAGCAAGTTCATCCTGAAAGAAATCGACCGATAAATAAGGGAGAAACAATAAAAATGCGAAGAACGATTGAAAAATTGCAAGATCCATGGGTCGCTGCGTATTTGGAGGATCAAATCAAGATGAGCCTGAAGTTTGCATGGACGCAATGCCACGAAATGAAAAATAAAAAGATTCGTCACTTTTTTTCGAATTTTTTTTTTCTTAATTTGCCTCTTGCCTTTTTTGGACCTCCTGAAGATTTTTTTTTAACTTTGAAACTTCAGGCTCATAAATCAATGAGAATTTTCATATGTACTTGATAAATCTGGATGCGCGAATTCGATCGAGCGCCAAGATTGCCCGGGGTCGTTTGCGCCACAACTCCTGGAAGGTAATCTCGAACACGATGCCCGGTTCGTACGTTCGCAACACGTTTGCCTGCTTTGATGGCTCGCAGCGAACTAAATGCTTGACGTTGTTCCGACAAGGGGATCTCGTTCCTGTCGTCATTACGTCCCAACATTCTCCGACCCAGGGCCAGTTGGAAATTTCTATGCACACAAAAATTCCAATTTATTTTCATCGTCAAAGTTGTTGCTCCATTTTCAAATCCAAAAATTGAATCGTTCTTTATTTTAATCTGTATTTATCGTCAAATATAATGGAGACATTGATTTTTTTTCGTGTTAATTCAAATTTTTTGTGATAATCGAAAATGCATCGTTTTTTTTTCGATAAGTGAATAAATCAGCAATCTGCAGCTTCAAATTTGTTTTTTTTAACGGGGGTTAAATAAAATGTGTGTTATGAATTGGAAATCTTACTTGTGCGCGTAATCGATCTCTTCTCGCGGTTCTGCGAGGGCCGAAATTCCCATTAAGTACACCTCATCAGCACGTTTGTAATCCTCTATTTGCTCCAATTCGAAAGCCCATGCTCGGTACATATCAGCGACCATTGTTCCGATTCCATTGTTATAGAGAAGCTGATAAAGCTCCAATGGATTTTTCTGCATGCTTATCTGTAATTTTGAAAAAAAATCGTGCCAACTCAAGCGAAGAATTGTCGATCTGGCTGGTAAAATTTTCTGGAAAAACAATTTTCCATTCCTCGAAGCAAGAAATCAACAACGTTCGCTTAAGGAGGTTGATGACATACCGAAGTACGACAAGAATTAAATAAAATTTGGTGATAACATTCTTTAGCTTCGAATACGATGACAAGAATTTTTTTTCTATTTTTCGTGCACACAGTTGTCGAATAATTTGAGTTTACATCTTAAAAAAATTCTATATCCATATTTTTAATACTAAAAAATATGAGAAAGGAAAAGAAAAATGTGAGAAATTAGTATCAAAACGAAGATTAGAGTTAATCGGAACGGCCGTAAGAATTTCTTGTATGGACTCACGTAATTGATCCACAATCTGACGTATCGACGATCCTGATGATATTTAGTGTCTTTTTCGAAGGTTGCTAAGCATTGTTGAAGTATTTTGCCGATGTGTGGCTCGTGGCCGCTCTTGGGATAGCTTTGCTCCGTCCACAAGATATATTCGTACCAATTCTCCAAAGGGTCATCGCCGATGTAATTTTTAATGGCATCTTCGTACATCCTGGAGTAAGGCGGAGAGGCATAAGAAAAATTGTGACGACCGGATGAGATTTTCATGGAAAACGGAAGGACAAAAGTAGGCCGGGGTTTTCAAATCGTTAAGAAATGAATATTCGTTACTGTTTTTCCTGCACGAGCATCTGTTGGGCTTCGGAATCCTCTTGGGCTCGAAGCGCCGTGCCCAACTGCATAGCGTTGCGGCCATGACGCAGCGGCTGTATGTTTTCTTTGCAAAGTGCGATTGCGGTAGCCGGATCCATGGCTGGGACTTTCCTCGCGTGGATCAAGTAGTTTTGTCTAAAAATCGGGAGCGCGAAACCGCGACAGGTTTCGAAATGTCGTTTAAAAATAAGTGGCAAAAGGTGGTGCACGAAATTTCGCTATTTTTCGTAATGGAAAACATCGCGATGACGATAAATCGATACTTTTGGAGAAAGATTATTTAAAAATCTTTTGGACTCGACAGAAAAGTTTGGAAGAGAAGAAAAAAAATGCGAATTTTCTACATGGTGGGGCTGAAAATGCACAGACACAAAAATCGAATGCATGTACGATGTAGGCGTATCATTAAAAACACCAAAACCAAATAAATCGCGTTTGATCGAAAAAGACGAAGAATTTTGGTGAGAAATATATTTGTTGAGTACTTACCAAAATTTTTCATAATATCCGTTAAATTGATAACTGCACGTAACGTTGTTTTCGATAGTTTCGAAGTTTGAACGATGGACTTATTTTGTATAGGGACGTATACATGTATATATATTGATGTGGAACGATTTATGAATACAGATATATACAGACATAAACGAAGTAAAAGGCCTTGTTGAGCGCGGTTTCCGAGTTGTCTTCTGCTACACGAATTTCGTTTCAAATGAAAATAACGCTTCGTCTTGGTCTAGGACGATCATAAAGAGAGAATCTCGTTCTCTTATTGTACACCCGAAAATCTCGCGTACCGAGGCACCCGTACGAAATTCCCGTAATTCAACTGTGTATACAGTTACTATTTTTATGAAGCAAAAGCAAAAAAGCTCCGGGTGTGACGCGAGGTTTATTTTCTCTTATATATGCATGTGTGTCTGTTGTATATACTTTATATTGTTAACAGAATTGAATCGAGTATAAGATGGAGGGGGGAGGGAAAAATTGTCAAAAATTTGCGGAAGCTCGTGTACTACAGCTCTACACACTTCCTACAGCTGCTGCTGGGGGCTGCGCTTGTAACACACCACTCGTCGTTCGCCTAGCAAGCTCATTGGTCGGAAAGTCTCGTCCAAACTGACGAACCATTCGTCCCTTTCCTCCGAGAATATTCCCAACAGATTCAAAAAACTCGAACGTTTCGAGTCATGTTGATCGAGGATTCTGTCACTTTTGGAAAACGTTTTCTCATTACATCATTTTCATTCTTCATTTTCTATGCGGAACCTGAGTAGAGATCGCAATATTTGTAATGCAATGGCGATGCAGCGGATGCAACAACTGAATGCGAGGCGCACGAACTTTGATCCGATTGGTCCGCCATATTAACAAATCATCCAACAGAGCTCATGAGAACGGCGGAGAAAAGAAATTCAGCGAATCGCATAGGGACTTTGCTCCGGTTAACGGTTCAGGATGCCGCAACTTGTTCCAAGCTCCAACTTGTTCACGAGAACCGGTGGTGGGCGGGCAGAGGAAGCATCGCGATGATACGAAGACCGGCGGTCGCCGGGGCAAGGGTGGGGGATCAGAAATGAGAACATTACTAGAAAAATGGTTGCCGACATGTTCAATCTCTCGTTATCATTAACATAACAATATTTCTAATACGTAAGGCAAATCGCGGTCACCACCGTGTACCTGATAGATGCATTTTTTATTGGCACACGTATGCTCCGAAGCAGACGCTGCCACGTTGGAACGAGAAAGGTTTTTGCAAACGTGTTAGCTCGCGATCTCCATCGTTGATAACCTCTAAAACGACATCAGTTCTGTCCTATTTTCGAGGCTGCGAGAGTTATGAAAATCTTTTCAAGAATTTATAAAATCCTCGGTATTTCCAACTCAAGAAAATAAAGGACAGCACCGTGTCCGCCGTTATCGCCGAATGGAAAAATAATCACGTCGTCTCATCAAATATGTTGTCGTTGGAACGATTATTCAACTTAATCTTTTTCATTTTATTCGCCACTCGGGCCTCCTTTCTCGGTGTCGAATGCCTCGAAATAATATACGCTATTAATTCTGGAGGCGAAGCTCACACCGACAGTAATGGAATTCGTTACTTGAGAGATCCGCTTATGGGCAAAGTAGGCACAGCCTCTGATTATGGTAAACAACTTATTATCGGAAGAGTCAATACTCCGGACCAGATACTCTATCAAACCGAACGATACCATCACAGTACCTTCGGCTACGATATTCCCATCAACGCCGATGGAGAATACGTTATGATACTTAAATTTTGTGAAGTTTATTTCAACTCTCCCAACATGAAGGTACGAGTCAATTTTGCTATTTTCCCACGACCTTGACCCTTCCTAACCATACAAATTGACAAATTGTTCAACAGGCTTTGAGATTTTCGTCCCTGAAACTCAAAAAACTGTCGAAAATTCTAGAAACTCAAGAAAAATTCATATCGTTGTTAAAATTAATCGCGCCGAACTAAACGGCTTGTAAGAGTGGGAAAAAATATCAGTTTTGACCAAATTCATAAAAACCGTTGTCCTTTTGGCGCCAACAGGTATTTGACGTCGTCCTGAACGGCGATCATACGGTCGTGACGGACTTGGACATTTTTGAGAGAGTAGGACGTGGAATAGCTCACGACGAACACATTCCCTTCAAAGTTCACAGAGGCAAACTTATATACAATGACGAGGAGTCTGATATTTTGGGAGGAAAAATAAGAGTAGAATTCATTAAGGTAACGAGCAAGAAAACACAATTTATATTGAAAATGACATTGACGTTTGCATCGTTGGAATGCAACAACAAATATTTAATCCATTCAACATTTTTTTTTATTCTTGGAATTGCCTCATTATTTTTCTGACATTTTGGAGTTTTTCGTTGCAAAAATTGTCGAAGAGCGAGACTGCAGTTTTATTTATTTTTGATTAATTAATTTTATTTAATTAATTTTTTAATTATTGTTTAATTGTAATTAATTTTTATTTCTAATTAATTATTATTTTTAATTAATTAATGAATTCGTTGCATTCCAACGACGCAAACTCCAATGTCGTAAAAAATTTGATAAAAACGAACGACTACTCGTTTTTTCTTCTTCCCAGGGTTACCGAGACAATCCCAAGGTCAACGCGATCGCAGTCATCAAAGGGCAAATGGAAGGTACGAAAACTGTCCCCGCCTCGATGAAAAAACGCAAAATTTTCGTTTCATCACATTTTTCCGTCAATTTTTTCGTTCCCCAGTTTTTTTTGCTACTGAAGCAAAATCATAATTTCCCTTCGACCTTTCAGACGTCCCCCAACTGGGCCCCATACCCCAGGAACCCGAGGAGTACCACGGGATGCAGGAGGACGAGGAAGAAGCGACAGTTCGAACTCGACACCCGAGCGGTCCGAGAACGCCCGATCCTTACACGATCGAGGACTCGTCCATAATGCTGCCGGTGTTCGTTGCGATCGGAGCGTTCATCCCGCTCCTATTTTGTCTCTGCAAGCTCTAAGAGTTGCCCGAAGAAACTCAGCGCGGAGGACTTTTTGGGAAATTGCAAAATAAGAAAAAAAAACTCTGCACAGACACGTACACTCGAACGGAAAGAATTTGATGTACTTAAAAAAGCACAATGTCGAGTCTGGTCGTGGATTGCGATTGTACGACGATCGAGAGCCTCGGACTATTCGAACTTTGAGGCTTCCGAACCCTAGGAAGGCCGCAGCTAATAACAATATTTAGATTCATTAATACTAGATTAACGTGCATAGATTTATTTATTATTTATTTTATATAATACGTGTGAGAGATTATAATTAACGAGGCGAATACAAAAATACGTCTGGTTCGTTAAAAAAGGCTGTCCAGAGTCCGTTCCCACGAAGAAAACAACAAAGAAAAAAATAAAACATAGATTGAAACTTGTTCAACGGATAAAAATTGCGATAACCTTGAAATTTTTCGTTCCTAAGAATTGAGCGCTTTCAAGGACGTTTTATTACTTTTGCAAATGTTTTTTACCAAGTTGAAGGTCGCATCGTTGAAATGCAACGAAAACCGATCATTTATTTGAGCGAAGTGCCAAATTTTCGGAAAATATTCGTCAACAATGGTGGGGCAGACGTTTTTTGGGATTCGAAAGGGGAAATTTCTTAAAAAAATGGAAAAAATGGATTAATTATTGAAAAATACATTTTTCGTTTTTTTCTAACGATGCAAACTTCAGGCTCGTAATTTTTGTTCGATCGACGACCAAGGAAAGATGAAGAGAAAAGTTATTTTGAGGATTTTGAAGTTTGCGTCGTTGGGATGCAATGAAATTTATTTTTCTCTTTCTCAAAGTCCATTATTTATATTCGGAATTAAATTGCAATTAAAAAACGATTGGTTTTTTGGCCCAGGAAAAAATATCGGCTCGAAAAATTTGTATAATTTTAAAAATTCAAAAAATTATTTATAAAAAATCGAGATTTTTCGGTACATCCAACATTGCAACCTTCGGAATCATTAAATTCTGTTTTTGTCGAATAGACGTGTTATCGAATTTGCGCTCATCCCAAATGCGCCGGATTCTTATCGTTTTGTGAAAACCGCGAAAGAGAAATCTGACGTTTGCTAATTACGTAACTCCCACCGATTATTGACCTTTTTTCCAAGTCCATTCTTTTGTTTGCCAGATTGAAAAAAAAGCTCGTGGTACAAACTCCAGAAATAATCGCGATTGAACGTGCGGGCCTGAGGTGATTGTTCACTTGCGCCGTTGGAGAAAATTCTACTCTGCGATTAGCATGTCCGCGATGGATATTTAACCTTTCGAGTACACACTGGGTCAATTGGACCCCAAGAATTTTCATTAAAATATTTAAACTGCGAAAAATGGCTCTACAATATAATAAAAAAAACTTTGGGTCAAATTGACCCAATGTGCCCTCGAAGGGATTGAAAAATATTACTCGTTGCTTTTTTTCCTCAGGAAAAAAAGTGGGAATTTTTTTTTTCTTTAAAAAAATTTAGGATTCTTGAGAAAAACGCAATTTTGTGTTTTTTTAAAAAAAATTTTATCTCGCACTCGCGAACTTGGATCGCCTCAGATAATTGCCAATCAAAGCGCATGCGCTCCTATCGCAATAAAAAAAAAAGTTGGGCCAGGAACGAGTTTTATCAATTTTCGAAATTGAATATTTTTGACCCGCCGTGACCGCAATTACAAAAACGTCCGTGTCAGCGGATTTTTGGCATCGTCCCGCGTCCGCCGACCGAGCCTTTTTTCAAACGACAACAAAAAATTTGAATTTCGAAAATTCGAGGTGAGGTTCGAAAATTATGATCCATTTCGTTGTGCGGGCGATTAATAAACTATGAGTCGAATCCGAGGGAAGAAAAAAATGGTGTACGTGTACGTGCGCACGGTCGTAATGCACTTATCGGACACGCCACCCTCGTTGGCAAGATTATTAATGCTCTATAGAGGAGTAATGGCATACGTTAATTCAATCGTTCCCATACAACTGGCTAGACTCCAACACAAATACGAATGTACGACTGTGCGGATTGATATTCATGATGGGGAATATAAGTTCATTCATGCGGTTCTCTTGTAGTTGGGCCTCTTGTACAAAACTCGTCTGAGGATCGTGTTAGCTCGAGTTATAGGCTATAGTATGTTCTTTGATGATATACAGAGAGAGGTAGCGAGGTTTGGTTCGTTCCGCTCGTCGCGCCACCGCACTGTGGCAATTAGTCGTTCAATTCTGGTCTCGTATTATATGTGCGGGCTCGTGTATTCCCAAAGCCCTTTTTAGCCACTCGGAATCGTTAGTTCAAGTGGCGAACGGATTTTTATTTATTAATAAACTCCAAGGCCACGATTCTGTGCGAATAAATGATAAACGCACAGACAGACTGCGATTACATTTATAAATTCTATTTTGTTATTCGATCTCTGCGAACACGATCATGATAGACATCGTCTTTTAAGATTCTCATACGTGATGGACATTATCGTTATCCGCAGCTGTGACCAGCGATAGGCAAACGTACGATGTCTACAGAAACGAGCCACTCCCAGTATCTTGCCATTTTACATGATAAGGAAATTTCGTACCATCCGATATAATCGTTCACTTTTGCACGGTATCGAAAAAAAACAACACTTTTGTCTTACGAGACTTTTTTTCGTTGCCCCTTCGAGCCAAGGAAATACATTGATCGCGTCGAGATCTCGACGTCTCTAATTAAACGATTCGGATTTAATAAAATTTGGTAATAATATTCTTTGGCATCATATACGATGATACTAATTTTTTTCTATTTTTCGTCTGCATCGTCGTTGTCGAATTATTCGAGTTTACAATACGCAAAATATATAACCTATATATATCTGAATCCTAGGCTCACGAATGTAAACTCGAATGCGTTCGATAACTCGAAAACGATGTGAGAGAAAAATCTTGAAAAATTTGTATATTCATATTTGATAGCGAAGAGTCTTCTCACCAAATTTCATAAAATTCTAATAATTTCGAATTTACCAATAATGTTAACATGGCAACGCATCGTTGTGTGTAACCACCCTGATCCTTAATTCGAGTTATTTCGTGAGAGCCGAAGATCATAAACGCGTAGGGAAAAGGGTCTGTGTAGGCTGTTCGATCTTTGTCTGTCGTGTGTAGCCCCGGTTTCCCGGTCAATGTCTGTTGGGAACAGAGAATAAGAGGAGACAGAGCGAGAATCGAAGGAGCAGGCTGGTGGTCGTTGGGAACGCGCGGGAATCGGGATCGAGCAGTGCGACGATGACGCGATGAATGCGTCAGATAAATAATAGTCGGTGATTGACCGAGAGCCCGATAGAAGGGCGGAGGGAAAGAAGGGAGGCTTCCAAACGTTTTCAATGACTCCCGCTCGAAGCAGCCCCCGCCCCCTTCCCTGTAGTCGGAAAAAAAGAGATGGCAGTTCTCTCTCTCTCTACTCGATAGCTTAATCTAAGGATCAGCAAGACAACGACGGCGACAATGACGATGGCGACGACGACGACGACTAAACGCTTCCAGATAGCAAAGTTGCATAATCAAGGGAGAGGGGTGGGCCCGGATGGCTTATAAAAGCCGCGTGCAAACTCGGATCGTCGCTTCATTCGTTGTCAACGATTTTCGAGACACTTCGACCTTCGGTTCGTGCGGAACTTTCTTTCCTTTTTTTTTTATTAAGAAATTTAAAAAAACCAACGCTAGTCAAAATGGTGCAAGTTGTGGGAAAATACGAGCACGTCAAGAGCGAGGGTTTCGAAGAATATTTGAAAACCGTCGGTACCGCTGCTCAAGCCGAAGCCGCCAAGGCTTTCGCCAGCAGCAAACCGACCTTCGAGGTTGTCGAAAAAGGCGATGAATTCGTTATCACTGTCAGCAACGAGGGTAAAACTGCCAGCACGACCTTCAAACTTGGAGTTCCTTACGACGAGACGATGCCTCATGGAGCTGTACTCAAGGTTCGTCAAACTTTTTCCTGTATATTTTCTCATTTCGCGGAATGGATTACTGTCGGCGTCGATTCTTCCGATTTTTCCAAGTATTTTTTTCGTAAAACGTAACAGTCGAAAATTTTAACCACAATTCCAATAAATCCGATCATTTTCGAAGTCCGCGAATGATTTCCAATCGCATAACCTCACACGATCCATTATTTTCGAGCCCCGGACACGATTGCCTCTCATTTTTTTCACGACAAATTCCCGCGTCCCCTTGCCCGGCGTTTTCGGCTTTGGCCAAGGTCAAATCCGCCACGAAACACTGTAAATACGATGCATAACCTTGCGAGTGTATCGGTAAATCTGAAGTTATTGATTTCTACTTGTTAATCGTAGAGCGTGACATCCCGAGATGGTGACAAACTCACGACCGAAACCGACTTGCCCGATGGCAACAAATCCGTTCGTGTGTACGAGTTCACCGACGCCGGTGTCACTGTGGTGAGTTTTTGTTCTCCCTCGTAGTTAAAAAAGAGAAATTCAAAACTTCGTCAACTGCGTGTACAAACGTCGATGTAATTTGGGTGTCGATTTCGTTGAACTTTGGTACAGCGATTGCGTCATCCGCCGTTAACGTAAAATCTCGTGATAATGAGAATATTTTTTTTCGCCGAATTTCAATACGATCGCAGGTGAGCATCGGGTTTTTTTTTACTTTCAGCACTTGTCGGACAAAAAGACTGGCGTCAAGGCTGTTCGTCACTACACCAGAGTCTAAGAAGAAAATCCTTGCGAAACTTGAATGAAAATTATTTTCTACTTTTTTCTACGCACGTATCGAATAAAGGTTTTTTTTCAACAAAACCTGCGATTCATTGCGACGCCCTTTCCCCTTTCGATCTCCCTGCGAGGCCGTTTTATCGACAATTCCTTTTTTTCTTTTTTTTTTTTTTTTTTCACTTCGTGAATTTTATTGAATCAACGTATCACATTAAATCATAAAAGAGCTGTACATAAGACGGTATTTTAATCGAATATCATAATAATATTAGGATTCGACATATTTTTCAAAAATGAATTTCTCGTTCTTTTATAATGGAAATTTTTATGTTTTTTCTTCTATTTTTTTCGTATGTACTGAACTCTTTGAAGTTTAGGAACAAAAAATAAATATTAGGCGTCTCGTTATTAACTCTCGTTTAGGTACAAACGATTGCTCGTACTTGTGTTTTGTGTCGATGAGATAATGGAGATATAAAATTAAAAAATCTAGAAAACGTTAAGTTTCGTTTGTGGTGTTGTTTTTGCTTTATTGTAAATAGTAATAATGATTTATACTGACGACTCTTTCACGATGAAGCAGCTTTCTTCTTTTATTATTATTATATTCATTTCCTTTCGTTTAATCTGTCTGTCTCTTCCGGTCTCGCATTAAATCCCTCTCTTTCTCTCAGCGACGGATTAAAACTGATCGAGCCCGATTGCCGGATATCCGTTCGAGCGAAGCTCAGATCTATCCATTTTAATTCCACTTGGCATATCGTCGCGTTACTGCCCGCAATCGCCTTCGGAGCAAACAGCACCAGATACATCTTTCCTTCGGTAAACTCGTTCCTTTCAACTCTTTTTTTTTTGTTTTCCTCGGCTCTCAATCTCAAAAAACATAATGAGTTATTTATTAGTTTTAATATTTATGCAAATGAAAGAAGATATCAACTTTCGGATTATTTACACAATGAAAAAAACGTTGAAAAGCTCGCTCTTTGATCCTTCCCTCTTTCCGACATGAATTTTCATCGTTTATCGTTTCTCGACCTACGTACTTGTAATTCTTATCATTTTTACCAATAACTTTTATTTTTTATCTCTGATTTATCGAGATTCCGATAAAACCTGCAGCACAACCCAAAGCAATTGAAGCGACATTGCTAATACGCGTAATGCATCCTTTTTATTTACTTTTCTTTGCTCGTCCCTCGTCGTCCCTCTAAATGTTGCGCAATCTTTCATTTGATACATTTTCATATATTATTTTTAACCTACGTAAATATAATAAAAAAGAAAAATGAAAGAAAGACCAAAATAAAAAGTAGTCAGAGCTTACAAGGGGAAGAAGACGAAGAAGAATATAATGAGTACTCGTTTGTTTTTCCATCGCAATGCGCGCTACAAGCGTTAAACCGGAAATGCGTTCGCCAATAACTCAATAATGCTTTGACCTTACGTTTCGGTTCGGTTCGCCGTTGTTTTTTGCTTCGTCCACGTACGAGAGGGTCAGCAGGATTGGGACGATTCTCTCGCGGCCTATCGGTGCAACGTACAATTATTATAAAAAGCTATGTCGTTATTTTAACGAGATTAACGAGCGCCATTCAGCGGGGATTCGAAATGTTTGCGATCGCGGGCTCAATCGGCTGTTACGATTAGCTGATTGTCCGGGGATGATTCAATCGGCGAAATGTCCTTTTTAGGGACGTCCTCCTCGTTGCTGGTGTTGGTCGTTGTCGTTGTCGTCGCGCCGGTCGTCGATGTCACAACGAGGACGTCTTGCTCGGTCGTGCAAACTCCGTTCTCAACGACAACTTTGGTTTTCGTGACGCTCGTCGAGTTTGTCTTTGCGGAATTTACTTTACCGTTGGTCGCTGGAGCGCCGGCTAGTTTGGAAGGAGCCGAGCGCGCGACTGATCCTGGCTTTTTGATCGGCGGGGGCATTGCCGCTGGAGCAGCAGCCGAATTGTTGGTGCTCGTGGTTTTCGTGGCAGTCACGCGTCTCGTAGTCGTTGTGGAAGAAGCCCCAGAAACTCTACTCGTTTTCGCGCTCGTTGTCGTTGTCGTTGTGCGCGACGATGATATTTGTTTGTTCGCTGTTTCTTTTATTTGTTTTTCTGTGATGGGAGATTTAGTGGTTGATGTTAAACGAGTCGACTTGCTCGTGAGGCTGGAAGCAGCGACGGTGCCCGTGGAAGGAGCAGTTTTTGGCCTTTGGGTTGTGGTTCCTGTTGTCGTCGATGTTTTGCTTGTTAGTCTCGAGGACGCTGTTGCCGAGGTCGTTTTCGGCCTCGCAGCCGTTGCCGTTGTCGTTGTTGCCGTTCCATTCGCTTTCGAGCTTGTTCCGGTGGATGGTTTCAAAGTTTTCGATGTGCCCGAGAGCCTCGTACTTGTCGAAGTCACTCTGCTGCTCGTTGAGACTGACGATTTAGTCGCTTCGCCGTTGCTCGTTGATTTTTTGTCCCCGGCAACTGTTGACTTAGTCGTGGAAGTCAGAGGCTTTGCTTTTGGTCCCGGCGCCGCTGCTGTTGCCGTCGCGAGCGGACGCCCGGTCGGCTTCGTTGTTGTTTTTGCTGCTCCAGTTTTCGCGGCCGGTGCCCCGCTCGATTTCGCACTCGGACTCGCCACCGTCGTCGATTTTCCTATTGCTTCTAATTTGTTGGGACGTGCGGCGAGTGTCGTGCCGGGTTTTTTAGCCGCGCCGACCGCAGCGGAGGTCCGAGCTGCCGAGGGCTTCGTCGGCGAGGTCGGTGTCGATTTGTTCGCTCCGGTTGTACTCTTCGCTGCTGGACCGACCTTCGGAGCAACTTTTCCTGCGGGTTTTCCTTTCGTCGCTTTTGCCACTGGCGCCATTGCTGCTGCGGCCGCGGCAACGACACTCGCCGCTGCTACTGCTCCCAAAACTACGTCCTCTCTACTCGATTTCTCCGTCGACGCAGCCTCCGGCTCAACCGTTTTTGTTTCCTCGGGTAATTCGCTCTCCACCGCCAATTCGCTCATTTTCTTTTCGATTTCCTCGCAAGAAATCTCTGCGATTGGCTCCGCCGGAGTCTCTTTCGTCAGGTCCTCACAAACGTCCACCAAATTATCGTGAACCTCGACGAGGGAACCGTTGCTCACTTTTTCCGGATTGAGCTGTTGCTCCAATCCTGTGAATTCTTGAAGAGATTCCGACAATTTTAAACCTTCGGAGACCTCGCCCGTTTCGACGCTCGCAACGCATTCCAGAGGACTCTCATCCTCGAGAAGACTCTTCCGTTCCGAAAAGTGTTCCTCTGCCGAGGCTGCACGTTCCTCCTCCTCGTCCTGAGGCTCCTGGAGCTGCTGGTGCTGCGAAAAGTTGACCAAATCGATTTGATGGAACGAATTTATGGGTCGTTCGTCAATGAGCGGCGAAACGGCGACCTCGGGACTAGCAGGAGCTTTCGGTGTCCCGGAATTATTTCGAAACGAGTCGTCCTCGAGTATGGAATTGTCGTGGGCGGCTGAGGAGGAAGTTACGACGTCAAGATCCAGCGGATTTTGCATTATCGAGACTTGAGGCGAGACGCTTGTCTCTTTCGTGCAAAAATCGTCGTGGGATTCTGTGTCTTTTATCAGATCCTGAGATTCTTCCGTTTTGAGCATTTCGGCTGAAGGATCTTGCTGTAAACCGTCGGATTCGACGCTGGTATTGAAATCCAGCAAAGGAGACGATGACCTTGGAGCTGAGTCGTCTTTCGATTGCGTCGGCGTGAATTCACACTCTTCCAAATCGTTTTGCCATTTTTCGTTGCATTTCTCGAATCCGCAGTCCTGTGAGCCACGATCTTCCAAGTCCATTTCCAAGAGTTTCGAGGAAACATCTTTTTCGACGTGGGACTCAGCCAGCGGTTCCGGCGTTTGTTCTTTCGGTTCGAAATCATCGGAACGAGGTTCGGTTTCCATCGGGGTCTCCTCGACTTCCGGTTGGACGGGCAAAACTTTGCTCTCGGACAATTCAGAGTCGCTGTCGGGAATAATCGCATGTTCCGGAGATTCTTCCACATTGGTGGGGATCTCGCTCGTGGCGAATTCCCCACAATCGACCTGCGTCGGATTGGATTGACTCTGGAACTTGGATTCGCCGTCGATTCTAAATTCCGTGTCGATTTCATCGTTTCGACAATTGTTCTGTACGACCTTTTGGCATTGATCGACAAGGCTGTCGGCTGCTTGAGTTATTTGCTGTCCCTCGTCTCCGTCGAGCATCAAATCCGCGTCCGTAAGGTCGTGGACAGCGTTGAGGTCGACCGGATCACCGAGAACGACAAAGTCCCCGGGCCCGAAAGATTTGGTCATCGGATCGCCGGCGGCGGCGGCCGCGGAATCTTCGAATTCGCCGTACGATCCGGTGTACGAGCGTTCGAAGTTGGAAGCTCCAGTTTTGTAGAATTCACCGCCCATGAGGAAACTCGACTCGTCCCCGAATTCTGCTCTGGTCGATGAGACTTCGGATTCGTCGAGATTTGCGGCTGATGGCTCGTCCACGCCGCCAACATTTTGTCTCTCGCTCGCGGAGCTTTCATCAGAATTTTCAAAAAGTGCCCCATTCGCGCACGATTTTTCTTCGATCTCGTGGGGACGGTCACGAATTTCTTTCTCGAAGTCACATCTGCTCGGAATAAGGATGTCGTCCATCGGTGGCGTCTGCTTGAGCGGCGAACCAGCGATCAATTTGTCCAGACACATTCGCATGGGCAACGTCATGTCGTCCATCGGCGGTGTCTGTTTTAACGGGGACCCAGGAATCACGACGTCGTTGGCTATCCTCATGGGCATTGTAAGGGTCGGTGAGACCGGAACGAACTCTGCCGCGTTTGGATTGAGTTGGAAATCCATGTTGCTTCCTTCTTCTCCTTCTTTCTTTCCCTCCTCGTCTTGGATCTTCTTTTCCATGTGATCGTCCGCTTTTTCCTCTTCGCCTTCGGACTCGACTTGCTGCTTGCTCAGGGAATTCGCTTCGAACGGATTGCTCGGTGCGCTTGCCTGGGTGGACACATTTTCCCATTACATTTCGAGCCTCGGGGCGTAGAGAGAGAGAGAGAGAGTGAAAAAAAAAGGAAAAATATTTTTTGGGTACTCACCTCAGTATCAACAAGCACGTAGTCGCGAATTTCTCGAGCACTGTCCTCGGACTCGCTGCTGGAATCGGCCTCAGGATTATTCGAGTTTTCCAAGATTTTTTCCTCCTGTGGTTCGGGCTCGGCAGGCTCGATTTTGAGGGCGAGCTCGTCTTCGGTTTTTGGCACAGGACTGAAACCTGCAGCACCTGCCTCTTCGCCGTCCGTGGGTTTTTCCTTGTTCGGATCGATGCGATAATAGTTCCACTCGTCCTCGGAATCTTCGCTGTCCGCTACATTATCCGCCTCAGGATTAGCGGATTCTTTGTGGCTTTCTGCAGCAAAATCAGCGGAATTAAGAGAAGAATTGTCAGAGAGAAAAAAACGAGGGGATTTTTTAGAGAAACAGTTGGATTGTGGGTCTGCACGAGATGCGTTGCAACGATCGAGTGCACCGGGAGATCCTAGAGAGGCCGAGAGCAGGAGGAGGAGGACGGGAGGGCACAAGAGAGAAAGAAAGACATTCCCCCACTGAGGAAAATGCGAACGCCCCCGAATATCGATCCTCGGGTTACCGCCCACCTGTCCTCCGTGTAGCAACAGACTGGAGCTACCCATATAATATGAGAGCGGTGCGATGATAGGTAACAGAGTCGCACACATAAATGGCAGAGGCAATGACAAACGAGCGAGGATTGAGCAGCCTGAAAATCTGCATATAGATATCGTATCGTTTTTGCACTGGCGTGTCAATTGATATTCGCAGAGTGTAGGGACGAAGGAATGGGGGCTGGAGGCGTGATAGGCAGAAAGTGGAGGTCGTTCATTGAGCGGGTTTCGAAAATATAGGAAAGAAGTTGTGTGGAGGCAAACGAGTGGACGAGTTTCGAGCTCGATCAAGAAAAATGAAAAAAAAAAAAAGATTAATTTGAGAGAAAAAAAAGGAAAGAAATGCCGCCAAGACACGATCGGCCCACGCTCGAGTTGCCGACTCTCGCGCGCGCGCGCATTTATCATCCGTTATGACTGGAGAAAGATTGCGCGACGGATATCCGAGCGTAATTCGGAGAAGATTCCTTTTCGTCTTGGTCCCTCGCTACGTCCCTCTCGTAGCCACGAGTATGCAATTAAAATAAAAGGCTCGCATCAACGTCGATCCTCAAAGAGAACGTCTCTTTATACCAAAACGTTCTTTTTATTATCTCTCTCTCTCTCTCCCTCTCTCTCTCTCCGAGCGCCCCTCCTCGCATTCCTTCTCTTCTAGATTTTCTCCTCTCTTATTATTTCCTTTTTGACAAAACGCACACGGCTCACACGACGCGTGTGCACGCTTACGATGCAACACGCTACAAATGTCTTTCGACGTGTCACTCCCCTTGCCATCTCCCTCTCTCTCTCGTTTCTTCTTTTTCTCAATCTCGCTTTCTCCCTCGAAAAGAGAAGATTTAACATGTACGAGTTAATGCACCAATATTCGAGACATCACACAGCAGACGTCGCTCAGCTCCAAGCCACACATACGCGAGCGGAGGGCGCTCGCACGCAAGCTCACCCATACAGAGGAGCGCACAGGAGGCCGGCCAGAGCTAATTTTATACGGGAGTCTCACTCCGCTGCTACCGCTATATTCAAGGCCCGGTTTCTCCACCATTTCTTACACTCCTATCCACGGAATACACCTCGCATTTTCATTTTTATTAATCCCCCCCCCCCCCTCCCCCTCCCTCACTAATATTTATCGTTATTAAATGCCTTCGAATGGCCCATTCGCGCTTGTCTCCAAACTTGCACTATTACCGACTGCAATTATCGAGATTTATCGACCTCGCGAGATAAGCCACGCACAATATTCTCTGTTGCGATGCAGTTTTAAGGACGTTGGCTACACACGACGATATCATAAGAATTCAATCAAATTTCGTCATTATATTCTTTAGCATCGAAAATTCGATGACACAAATTTTTTTTCCATTTTTCGTCTACATATTTGTCGAATTATTTGAGTTTCCAATATGCAATATGTATATCTATATATATGTGAATCCTAGGCCTAGGCATGGGAACTCTAGTGTCCAATTACTCGAACACCATGTAGAAGAAAAATGTTGAAAAAATTTGTATGTTTATATTTAATACTAAAGAGTGTGCTCACGAATTTCCATCAAATTCTAATAATTTCGAATTTTTCTATACTTTTGACATGGCCACATTGTTGTGTGTCCGAAATTTTTCGTATACAATTTGTGAAAAACAGTGGGACGAGCCTTTTTCCAATTAAAAAACGAAATTTATGAAAAAATATTTGGAAAAAAGTGCATTAATTATGTAAATGATGAATTAATTAATATTTTTCATTTTATTTCAACGATGCGAACTTAAGTATCATGACAAATGGAGAAAAGTTGTGTTTTTTTTGCCGATAAGGGATTCAAGAAAGTTGTGTGCAAGTGACGTGACCGTAGGGAATGAGTCACCGGGATAGTTACGTGTTTGGTTACGACGTTATTGAATTGTTCGCCATTTTTTACGAAATAATAACCGTCGAGGTTAATCTTACGAAACGACGAATTATCGCTTCGTGGGAATTTTCATTTTTGTCAATTTTGTCGTAAAAATACGATGCGAAATCGATCGGAGACTTGTTTATCATTATTGAAAAGGTCTCGCGTCATAATGAGCTCATTCGCTCAAGTTGGATGTAAAGCCGGCTCAAAGGGGCGCGTCGATACATCCAATTAACTCTTTCGTCCCTGCGAACTCACGGAGACACGACGACGCAAAGAAACTGATATTTCATTCTGACCTACACACCTAGGAATTATAATAATAACCTCGAAGGTTGATTCTGCTGAATTGCGAGGAAGAAAGTGCGATAACGAGAGTTCGAGAGCTTTGGTCACGCAATTGTCAAATTAGCACGATTAGTTTACGTCGCGAGGGCGCTTTTTTTTTTTTAATGTCGACGGCCTGGCGGACGAATTATCGTTAAAAATTAATTTGCACTATTTTTTTTCACGAAACAAAGAAATCGCAATGTCGTTTGGGAAGAACAAACAAAGTGTCATACATTTTTTGAAATTGGCAAGGAATAAGAAGGGGCGCTGAGAAGTGGAGCGAGATTTGAAAAAGACTTTTGATTGTACCGCGGTTTCGGTGATTTCATCGGGAGACATGAGATCACCGACTAATTCTGAAAGACTCGGAATGTTTAGCGACGTGTGTGTGAGAGAAGATAGGGCGGCACTATTTCCAAGTAACGTTCGAAATTCAAATGTTGTGAAGGGTGTGGAAGGCGCGAGGTCGTCTAGCGTTTTGCATCGATGATTATCCGCCGGCCGGCGCGAGAGAAATGAATATTTGCAAAATCCGAAGCGAGCTTCAGGGGAGAGATCGAGCGAAAAGGAAAAAGACAGGAAGCAGGAGGATCGGAGAGCAGGTTAATATGGGGACGTACCTCTTCGCGAAACGGTTTTCGTCCTGATTGCGCACTCAGAGGTCCCGCGAAATAAAAACAAAAAAAAATAAGGCTCGCCGCCGGTCAGATCGTGCGAGCCTTTACTTAACTAAACACACACACACACACACACACACACCCAGACTCAAAGTTTATACAGATTTTGATGAGCGACTCGACAAATATCACTATTTCGTCACCTTTTTATTTATTTTCGTGATTTCTCGCGTACGCAGTTAACAATTGTTAGCCGGAGCGAAATGTTCCTGTGCAACTGCGTGAGAACTCGCAACTCTCAACTGGAGGGGATCAACCGCCGAAATCCCCACTACACTTGTATTCCCAACGCTACCACGGCTACCGATTGGACCGCGGACAGCGAATGTTTTTACTACGCGAGTCATACGCGAGCGTCAACCCAACCAATACCGAAACCTTTCAATATTCCGCGGCAAATTCAAATTCAATTAAACGACAAACCCGTTGTCCGGGTGCAAAACAGATGTTTGGGCGAGCTAATCGTCTCATCAAGGTCTCTTCAAGGTCGGAAAAACACATTTGGAGCAAAAATAAAAAAAGATTCTACCGAAAAATGTGAAAAAATTGGATAATTTTCGCTTCACCAGAAATTAATTTTGTTTTTTCCGTTTTACGATAATTATAGGCAACGCAAATTAAGGAGGTTGGTTACATTTGACAAAATTATAAGAATTCAATCAAATTTGGCGATAATATTCTTTAGCATTTTTTTCAAATTTTTTTTCGATTTTTCGTCTACATATTTGTCGAATTTGAGTTTCCAATATGAAAAATGTATATCTATATATATATCTGAATCCTAGGCCTATGCATGGCAACTCTAGTGTCCAATTACTCGAAAACTATGTAGAAAAAAAATCTTGAAAAATTCGTATATTCATATTTGATAATAAATTTCATAAAATTCGAATAATATCGAATTTTGCTATGCTTTTGACATGGCTACATTGTTGTGTGTGAGCAGCCTCCTTAATGAGAAATATAGAGTTGTTTGGAAAGTATAGACTGGGAAAGATGGATATTCATGAGGCGATGTATCGAGTTCAAGAGGCGTTGAAAAGACACGAAAAATCGTGCAAATTTTCTCGCCGTAGTACGTTTATAATTGAGTAGTGATTAATTGGCAATTACGAGAGTAGGGATGGGATCGTTGGAGCAGGATAGAGAACGTAGGATAGAGCGTTTTTATGAAAAGATGCTTGAGTATGTAAAAAGAAGTTAGCGAGTCGGTGGAATCTGGTCTGATTCACCGGGCGTCGTATGTACGCCTCGGTAGGTACACCGAGTGAGAGGAGAAGGAGAACAATCAGTGCAGGAAGTGCAGTGACTGGCACAAAGCCGGTGAAAGCTAAAAAAATTTCACAAACTCGGCCACTGCGAAACAACCTCAACAAAGTATTTGTACGACTCGATGTAACAATTCTGATCATTCATCGCGTCAATTTTCGATTGCTCCGTGACGACTGGAGGGCCGATCGACTGAAAAACGTGAAAAAAAATGAAAAATGATGGAGCCGAACGTTGGCAACGAAAAAAATTGATTTTTATCAACAATTTCTTGAATTTTTTCAATCATCCAAATTTTTCGAGCCGATTTATTTTTCTGGAGCGAAAAACCGATCGTTTTATAATCGCAATTTAATTCCTCATATAAATGATGGGCTTTAGTAAAGAGAAAAGCGAATTTCGTTGCATCCCGAGAATGCGAACGTCATGAAAAATGAGCCAGGACGAGAATAATAAATCTGGAGAAAAAACAAAAAAAATGTCGGTGGTGAAAAACAAAAAAATGGCGAAATATTTGGCTCGGTGGTGTTTATTTTGGGGAACCCTTTGAACGCTCTATGGAAAGAGGATCGAGAGAGGGAAAGGGGGGAGAACTAGTGTAGGATGAAAAAACGGAAGGGCTCGAGGGAGAGCGGACCGTGACGATCCGCGGACTTTGTTCAAGCGTAGAGTAAAAAAAGGAGAACATTTTTTCTCTCTCTCTCTCTCTCTTGGCTGTTTCGTATGGCAAGCATTGGGCAGCGTATCGATATGCAGGATGAGCAGAGCTGCGAGAATAAAAAGGGAGAATTAAAAGAAGCAAGAAGTGCTGGTACGTGTTGGAATTATCGGTGAATTATTCTATCGCAAATAATGAAACGCATGGGAGAGAGAATGCGAGGAGAGCTTGGGAAGAGAGTCTCTTGGCGAAGCGTGAAAAAACCGGTCCAAGTTGTAACGGACGGTCGACAAGTCTTTTTTTTTTCTTTTTATCCCTTTTTTTTTTTTTTCTTTTTTTCGATATGCACAAAAGACTCACCGGTCGGGAGGTTTGGCGAGGGTGGAGAATCCTCGTGGTCGTTGGGATAGAGCTCGCTCGGATCGGGCTTGTCGGTGAAAAGCTGTCGCGAGACATCGGCCAGCGTGGCTGGCACAGGCTCGGAAACATCGTCGACAGCGTCGACATCGGTTTCCGGTCCGAGATCGTCGTCGTCGTCGTCCTCTTCTTCCTCCTCGTCCTCTTCCTCTTCCTCCTCGACCTCGTAATCGGCAGCTTGCTCGTCACCGTTTTCGTGACTCTTTCCGTTGCTCGATTTCTTCCCATAATTCCCATACTGATCCTCCATCGTCATCATCTCCGAGGACGAACCATTGTTCGCCCCTGGCTGTTGCTTCACGAACGTCGAATTTACCTCGTATTGCCCATTCGCGTTCGATAGATATCGATTGTCAGACTCCATGTTGTTCATTTGAACATCCGCGAGTAGGGGATTCCCGTACGTTGACCTCGAGGCTATTTGTCTCGGTGTTGCCAGGAACACCACGATCACTGTTATATTGTCGATCGAACCTTGATTCTTCGCGTACTCCACCAAGCGTTGACTCGTCGAGCCGTAATCGTCTGTAAAAAAAATAAATAAAAATAACATGAGACTTCATTGATAAAAAAATGAAAAATATAATAAATCTTGAAATTGTCAAAAGTTCGAGCGATCACGATCTTTTTTCGAAAATTTCAAACTGTCGTTTTCAAAAATTTACAGAAAATTATTGTGGTTCGAAAATTTTTCAAAAATCTCACATTTTCGGGAAATTCGAACCGTTGTTAAATTTAAACCGTTCGAACGAAATTTCCCAATTTCAGTAACAACCTTCCCCTCACGAATTCCTCTCGCGACATTCATTCCAATGAAATTAATAATAAAATTTGAAATTTACAGAAATTAGAGCGATTACGAGCTTTTTTTTTGAAAATTTCAAATTTCCCTAGAATTCGTGCTTTTCAATCAATTCCGACGACATTCTCAACGAACGAGACATCCGGTCATTTTTCATTTCAAACAAATCGACATTAAAAAGTGGAAAAAAAAACCAAAATTTTCACCGTCACATAGTTCTCTCTATGAGAAATCAATAAATCAATAAAATAAATGACTGGGTAGCGAGTTGTCGATTATAATTGACCATGACGTGTATTGACAATAGTTTGGAATCTCAGCGATGAATCGAGTCTCACGGAGCGATAGATGGGGGAGCCAGACAGCTTCGGGGGATTTGGTAAATTGTTTTCTACCTCGTTACACCCCCAGCGAGCAATTATCCTTGTGCAATCGACTAGCAATTTCGTCTAAACAGCCATCTCATGAAGGAAATGAAGAAAATTAAGAAACGAAATAGCGAGAAGCGATGACCGTTCTCGAGCCCTTCGATTCTTGGGTCTATATCGCCGGACACTCCTTTCTCTCGTATCCGTTTTCCAAGATTAAACGTCAGGGGAGTCTCTCCCTCGTTTTTTTCTCAATTTATTTGTATTTCTTCATTTTTTTCTCTCTCTCTCTCTCTCTCGCTCCCTCGTGGAAACGTTCGGTAATAATTCTCGAGGATCGCACACGCCGTTCCAACAACTCGAGTCCGTAACGCGCTGCGTACAGCACGCGGTTACGCGTAATGCTTCCTATCGCATGAATTTATTCACGGGAGCATCGAGCTTCGAAGTGAAAAGAAAATATGGAAAAATAATATGTTCCCTGCACCGGGAACCGGTACAAGTTTATGGAGAATCTTGCTGAAGGTTGTGGCGGTCTTTCGCGAGAAAGAGAGCATTCCATCCGAAGTTGTAAAGTTGAGATGATTCCTGGATCGAGATTAAGGAGCTTGGATCACGACTATGCAATGTTGCCATGCTAAACCGTGTTAAAAAGGTGAAAATTTCAAATAAAAAATGAAAATTCAATGAAATTTAGTAAAATCATTCTTCGATATTATAAACGAGGATACAATTTTTTTCCAATTTTTTGACCACATTGTACTCGAGTTATCGAACACGAAAGTTCACGCGCATAAGCATAGAGTTTACATATATACAGGTATACATCTCGTGCATGAGAAGTTTGATTGAATTCTCAATAATTCGATAACCTTGTGGTAAAAAAATTTGGAAAAAATGTGTGTTCGTATAATTAATGCCAAAGAATGTTGTCACCAAATTAAATAAAATTATCATTATTTTGTTATCCCTTCTGGATGTCGTGGAAGGAGTCAGTAAAGCTGTGAGATACCGGACGAGATTGTTGGCGAAATAGTGAGCGCGTTAGTCCAAGTACGAGAGAGTTTGGTTGATCCATTCGTTGCTAGTTACTCCAGGAGGCAACGAAACGGTTTCACGATCGTACGGAATGGCTACGTTG
Source organism: Campopleginae sp. 14b (assembly GCA_030522525.1). Taxonomy (NCBI): domain Eukaryota; kingdom Metazoa; phylum Arthropoda; class Insecta; order Hymenoptera; family Ichneumonidae; species Campopleginae sp. 14b. The sequence continues at coordinate 124,328 of JAPYYS010000325.1, forward strand.
GCTGAGTAAGGTGCGTTGACCTCGAGCACTCATCACCGTACGCCACCGCGGGACAAAGAACGAAGAGAGAATAAATCGTCTTTCCTCTTCTCGCGGGCTCTCTATTTCTGGGATAGTCTCTTCGTCTTTTTCTCCTTGTCTATTCCTTTCCGTCTTGCCAGTCAAAAGCGCGTAGCTCATTGCGAGGAGTTGGTGGAGAGAAGGGCAAGCGAGAGAAAAAGAGAGAGAATCCCATGCGCTCCAGTGACTTTGTTCCACGATTCTCCATAGCCCGTTGGTTAATTGTCATCCTGGAGTTTTCTCGTTTCGTAATTCTCGCTCATCGGCCTCGTTCCTGCTCGCCGGCGATTATTCCGCGAGCAATTTTTCCTTTTTCTTTTTTTTTTGCCCTTTACTTCGTCGCATTTGGTTCCTCGAGCTCGAGCATCGGGTCAGTGTCGAAACAAAGTTTTTCACTCCATTTCGCGACTCGAGAAACGGCCTCGATGAGATTTCAAAATTGCCGAACAGCTGCACGAGCCATAAATCGCACATCTTCTTGCCAACGACTCGACAGCCCATTCCTTTGGCCAATGAATCTCGAGAGTGCCCGATAACCTATCCTCCGGCTCGGCTTCGTCCGTGACCATCCCCGCCGAAGAAACTCGTCGGAAAGCTCCGGCCACACGCACGCTCTCGCATAGAGCGAACGAAGGCTCTTGAAGATTTTCTTATCTTCCAGCTTCTCGGGCTCTCGACTGGTGTGCAAAGATATGATTCACGATTCGGTCTCGGTCCGGCAACTCTCGCTTCACCACTGCCCGAGAAAAACGCTAAGTGAGAAAAATTACAAGCTGCATTAGTCATCGGAGGTGGGCAGGAGAAATCCTTAAGAAAATACGACGGACTCGGGGTCGGAAAGCGCGAGAGAGAGACTCTACAAAACGAGGGCTCCATCCCAACGGAGTCCGAGGCATTTCCGAAGGAGAGAAACGAGTCGGGTGCGTCAGCCAATAGTTTTATTACTATTAGGCTAGCCCCGCCAACCTGTTAAGCGCTTTGTTATCCCGCCGAGGGTTATGACTCGTGCGAGCCAACACCCTTAATACACATGTCGATGTATTCTTTCCCAGACGAGGGGAAAATCTCGGGGGATCGAATCGTTGCGTGTCTCTCGGATCAACGCACCCCTCGCACTTTTTTCGACATCATATTTATTCGATGCTTCGCAACTCGCTCGCGATGACTATCATCAGACCTTCGGAAACTGTAACGTTAAGAAGGCTGACTAAATAGAACAATGTTACCATTTTAAAAGCCTAGGAAAATTCGATATTATTAGAATTTTATGAAATTTGGTAAGGAGACTCTTTAGTATTAAATATTAATATACAAATTTTTCAAGATTTTTCTTCTACATAGTTTTCGAATTATTGAACACTAGAGTTCCCAGGCATAAGGATAGGATTCAGATATACATAGGAATATCCTTTGCGTATTTTAAACTCGAATTATTCGACAACTATATGGAAAAAAAATAGAAATAAAAATTAGCTTCATTGTATTTGATGCTAAAGAATATTATGACGAAATTTGATGAAATTCTTATCATATTTTCGTACGTAGCAAAGCTCCTTAACGGAAAGTGGCTTCATAACGGAGAATCGAGAATGTTTCGTAATGTAGCCGATTAATGGCAAAGTTTGAATGGCGTTGGCGTGTACACACAATGCTGGAGATTTCATTGAAAAATAAAAAACGTAGAAGGTTGGAAAGAATCGGTGCAGAAAAATGTATAATTCTTAGAGAATTAATCGAACGAATGGCGGATAGCGTAACGCTCGAGTATCGCGTGACCTTTCTTCCATGTTCTCCTTACGCAAAGGGTGTATGATTATACAAGAAACGAACATACGTCCCGACGTGTTCATCCAAGTGTCGCTCTCTCTTCTTCTCTCGTACACACACTCTTTTCTTCCTGGGCATTGAGTTACAAGGAAATATTGTATTACGGTTAGTTTCCTTCTCCCTCGTCCGAGAGCCGCTCCATTATCACAAGACGGACAATGAACCTCTCGAGACTCTTGGAGACTCAGGCACTCAAATATTTCCTCAAATTTCTGTGAGACAAAAAATTTTGGCCGAGTAATAAACGAGCCGAAAAAAACGGCGAAGGTGGCTCGGCGGTTCGTTAGCACAGTGCGCTGTCTGGTCGCCAAGCCAGGTGGCTCGCTCGAGTCGCGTGCCAGCTGTCACACATGTCCACATACACACAGCGAGCCGTTGTCTGTCGTTTCGCCGGCCGGCTTTTTCCATGTATTTCGAAGAAATAAATCGATAATCCCGACAGTGAGTGACGAAAAGGAGTTGGTGGCACATTTGTGTGGGGCTGAGTGCATCGAGACTAAAGAATCAGAGTCTCGAAATATTCATCTATGAATTTTCACTTTTTTTTCTGATTTTTTTCAAATTTTTACGATTTTTTCAGTTTTCCGCCAATTCTTCTCGATGCTTTTTTTGCTTGAAATCGAAACGATGCAAAAAGACGGTAATATCCATGACCGATAATCCTCGCTCGTTATTATTTCGTGATAAGAAACTTTGGCCGATCGTACCGTGCGTGTCGTGGCTGTTGAAAGCAACGACGAGATTATTCCGTACGTAGAAGATGCTCCGACACTTGCTCGATGGCGATAGCTCGATAAAAATATAAAAACAAATGGAGGGGAAAGCGCAAGGTTCCGTGAGAGAATCCTTTTTCCACGCGACACGAGGAAACGTCAGATCCAGAGGAGAAGGATACAGCGACGAGGAGTTACGGGCGTGGCGAAGTTTCGCGATCAACTGCCGGCGAGAGACAGTGAGTTCCGTCACGCACGCAGCCGCGCGGGGCTCGTTCTTACTCCTACGTGACTCACGCCACCCCCGTTCCTTTTTTTTCTCTTTTGTCCCTTCCACCACTCGGTCATTCTGTGTTCACACACCGTTTCTTCGTTGCTCTCCCCTCCAGGCTCTCTCTCTCTCGCTCATTGCCTCGCGATTCACGTTGTTCCTTTTTTCTTTCTCGATACGTAACGCGTTTCAAGGTCCCGCGAAACTCTTTCTCCTGCGAGAACATTCGAAGTCGTTCCTCAAAACGTTCCTCTCGTTATATTCTTTTTATAATCCCTTCTCCTTGTCTCTCTTGCTTCTTATTCTTGTTCTCTGGCCTCGTGGTCATTGCTGCCGTACTACACGAGCCCTCGTCATGTAGACCTCCGCGCAGGTCTCTCCTCCCAGGCCACACGAGCCCTTCCATCACAATCTCCATATGCATGAGCCTGAAAAAGTCAACAACTTACTGTACACATCCTGACATCCATACATTTGGGCATGCACGATTATGCGATCGATAGAGGGACATACAAATTGTCTGTGAATTTTATTGAGCTACGTAGGAGGTTGTGCATTGGTGGGCGTCGACCAGTCACCCCGGCTCGAACTTCCTCATTCTCTTTTCCGTCCAGTGTTTATTTATTTCTTTTTTTTTTTTCACGTGGATCCTCGTCTCCTCGAGTATGGAGTCGACCCTTGTCGTTGTCTGGGTGAAATCTCGCCGGTTGTCCATCGCTGGAGGTTTGCGAAGTGACGTAACTTCCGCATAAGCGTTCGTGTCTCGGATGGCTCATCCGAAACGGGAGTGAATCGACCGAGCGCTCGAGCGATCGACACCGATCGCTCACTCGCGTACGAAATTTCTTACGAGCTTGTCAAGCCCCTCCGTCGCTAAACTTTGTCCGCTTAACCGAGAGCGCGAGACACAGCCGAGAGAAGGATCACAATGGTGCCTCAACAAAATTGCCTCATTGCGCATTCCGCTGGAATGAATCAGCTTCGAGAAAACGTCTGGCACCGCCGACTGTTTTCATACACAAACGTCTCTTCGCCGCCACGAACAAACTTGTCCTTCGACATTCGTCGTTTCTCTCGCTTCGTTCCACTTCATTTTCAATTTATACCCTCTCCGCCCTATTACAACTTTAAACAAAACAAAAAAAATGCCAATTAATAAATTGCTACCTTTTTTTTCTCCTTTCCTGATTTTTATCTCCGTCTCACGAAATTTAAACTGTTTGCATTTTTTTCTGAAACTCAATTCCATTTCAATTCAATAAAATGAATTATAATGAAAAAATTAATCAATAAATAAATTAAAAATTATTAATTTTTAACCAAAAATTCAAAAAATTTATTTTCATTCCATCATCTTTTAAATTTTTATTATAATTATAATTAATTAGGTATTATAATAATAATTCAAATTAATGCAAAAAATTTCAATTTGAAAAAAAATGATAAATTTTAAAAAATTGCAAAAAAAAATGAGCAAAAATGAAATAAAATGAAATAAAAATTTTAATTTGGAGAAATAAAGTAAATACGAAGAAAACTGTGGGGGGAATTTGAATTTTCATGAAATAAAGACCGAGCGATATTTTCGGAGCAATTTTTTGTGGCCAGTGAAAAAAATACGCGTAGCTCGCTGTCTTTATGAAAGTTTTCGTAGTACACGTGTTTACGACTGACTTGTCATCGTGTCGAACGAAATGACCAGATGTTTGGGATTGTATTTTTTCAAACTTTTGTTCAGACTCGGAGTTTAGAGGCCAAGACTCGAGGCTGTAATCGATCTTCCAGGAGAATGAAAAAACTTGGAGGCTTTACCGTTTGAAGAAAGACGATTAATAATCCATATTGAGGGAGAGAAACGATGATTGTCTTGTTCGATAGAGGCAGAACTCGTATCCCCCACTCGGATTGACCGAGCCAACGGGTATATGTAATGAAGTAACGCACTTGAGCCAACGTGGGCGTGAAACGATTCTTCCTTCGTCTCAAGCTTTTTCTTCCTTTTATCTTATTTATTCGTTTTGCTTTGTAGAGTGTATTGTATCGAAGCTCAAAGAGGCTTTGCTGGATACGATAACGATCTATCTTTAATGGCGGCGAGAGGTCGTCGGCTGACTCACGCTATAATTGGAGAATAAGCAAGTTTGAGAGAGAGAGAGAGAGAGACTTTCCGATGCTGCACTCTCGACGGGTTTTGTAACGTGGACTAGACATTTTCGTTGAGATCGCATCGAGGAAGAGTCTCATTTAAAACTCGATATTCCTTTGTACCGTTCAGCAAAGCATGCTCAGCCGATTCCAAAGAGAACGGATCGCTCCGGAGGAGCGAGAGGTGAATGAGAAACGGAAGAATACTCCAACTGGGTTCAGTGCCTTTCAGTTGCTCTCGTCCGAGCTTACAGCACATCGAGACCGAACAGCAAACCAGTTGGATTCATCATGATCGATCCCTCGATTCCGGAAAACCGGAGAGAAACATTACGAAGAGTCACAGATTTGACAGGAGCTGTCAAATTATTTCGGGAGCTCGGAAAGAGTTGAGACGACACACACGCTGCTCTGAGGGACTGTGCCAACAAAATCCAACTTTTTTCTTTCCCTTTACGCAACTCACAAGCATTCCCTCGTCCACTGTAAAAAAGAATTCCTTCAACTTGCTCGATGCATCTGTAAAAAATGAGACGAATCATTAAGCCGTTGTAAAAAAACTATTCAGGCAAAGCCCCCTCGAGAAAAACGAGGAGGACGAGTGGGACTGAGAAAAGAGGAAGAGCGGATTACTCGTCCGACGAGCCCATCGATCCGTCTAGCTCGCTTGCGGTGGGTGTATACAGCAGGCTGGCTGGCTGGCAAGCCTTTTCATCATTTTCATCAAACCGTGAGTCGCGTGTAGGACGAGAGGTGGAAGGATATTCCATGGAATGGTTTTCATTCCGGATATTTCGGATAATCTCCGTAGCACCGGCGAGAGCCGCTCGGCGATGAGAAAAAAAAATCCTAAAATTCAGTCTGACAAAAAAAAGATCAATAATTCACGTTTTCTCGTCGAACTTTTGCCATTTTTTTTGGTTGCTCGGGCGATTCCGATGCGAATAATAAATAAAAGGTCGAGGGCACCCTGGCAGCTTCGTAATAATAGGCACGCGCCTCTCTTTTCGTTCTCGCACTGGCTCGAATCTCAGACGACGTTGTGCGAGGTCAGTGTCGCTCTATTTCCGGACAGCAACGAGAGAAAGAGAGAGAGAGAGAGAAACTGAGAGAGCTGGTACATGCAGATGTAGTGAAATAGTTTAGAGGTTGATGTCCACGGATAGCGACGGCAAGAGCGTCGAGAAAATAAATAAAATAAAACAAAGATTCTCACGGATGTTCGACGCGCTCCTCCGCTTACGATCTCGGTTTTACTACTTCTAGGAGCTAAGACTATTTCCCTTTGCTCTTTTTGCTCTGCCAGCGATAAATCTTTGGAGGAGACATTTGAGTTTATTCTTGTCAAAAGCTCAAGGACTATGCAAGAGACGAGAAAAACGAGGAAGCAGTCGGTGGATTTTTTTTAGCTGATCGGAGTAAAATTGTCAGATTTGAGGCGATGCTGATAATTTTTCCGATTAAATAGAGATCAAGAGTCCCTGCGTGGTCGCCGGCATGCCTACGTATTGCGTAGCTCGGGCGCCCAGAGGGAAGAGTGAAAATGGATAAATAGATGGAAAAGGCACGTGGAGTGGAAATAACTCGGGATATTCGTCGTTGTCGTTGGAGCCGGTTGGTTGCCAAGCCGAGAAAACATCTTGTCCGAAAATGAAATTCATTCTCGAGTGCCGCGAAATGTGTGCGGAGGAGGGAGCGCGAATGCTCGCGTCTCTGACTCATCCGCGGTTATGCTCGGATATGTAGCATGGGAAAAAATATGGAAGGAAAAAAAAGAGAGCGAGAGAGAAAGAGTGACACGAGAGCGGCAATTTCTCTCTCTCTCTCTCTCTCTCTCTCTGGCTCGCTCTCCCGCACGCACGAGTCCTCCGATGGTGCTATAATTAAAACTCTCTCTCACTGTCTTCATTCGGTGTGTATGTAGAGAGGAAAAAAAATGGCCTCGTGAAACGGCCGGTCGTTGGTGCACACGACGTGAAAGCTCATCCTCGTCCAACGTCGACTTTACCAACAAGACCGTTTGTTCATTAGCCAACGCTGTACAACGGTATTTGTCACGTACTGAACAATAAGAATGAAGAAACGAGATTACGGAGAGAGAGAGAGAGAGAGAGAGAGAGAGAGAGAGAGAAAACGGAGGAAAAAAAAAAATTGGAAGCGTTCGTGCGACATGTGGTCTCGCGGCGTGAGCTCGCCGAGAGCCACTCATCGCTCAATCATTTGTTCATCACCGTTGCAATGGACTGCCATGCAGAATCGAATAAATCAAAGATTTTTCGATTCACGGAGAGAAAACGGGGAATTTATCATTATGGAATCCCCTGGAGCAATGATAATCCATTTTGGCTGAGACTCGACATGTTCGATAATTATTTTCGTCATCGTACCAATGTCCCTGTGCTCTGAGAATATTTAAACGGTTAACGAGACGCTCTTTCGTACGATTCTCGAGTCGTAAACCCTTCTCTCTTTCTTTACCATTTTTCTTTCTCCCTCTCTGGCCCTCCGGTGCTTGGGATGCTCGTGTGTGCGTGCGTGACACGCGTCTCGAATTATTATTATCCTTGCGAGGGGAGGAAACTGGGCGAGGCGCGTCGCAAATACTGCGGCGTTGCTTCTCCTTTTTCTCTCTCTCTTCTTTTCTCGCCTTGAACTCGGATACTTTGCCCTCTCCATCGACTTCCTATTATAGCTTCGGAGGGACGAGGCCAAACGCGAAAGAGCCCTCGAACTTGCGAGCGTAGGGCGCCGCAGATAATCATCTTTTTCGGATTCTCCCTCTCCACAGAGATTCATCACCGGATCGTCGATCCCAGGACGCAGAAAATGCAACATCTCGACGGATGATTCTCGAAGAAGGTGCACGTCCTTGGAACGATTCGCTCCCGGTCACGTGCTCCGATTTGTCGATCCTTGTCCTCAACTTTCCGGCGCCGCTACAGGACTCGCTTCTCCTTTTTTTTCTCTCTCTCCATATCGCACTTTTCGCAGTGATTCTCAAACTCCGGACCCCCTCATAGTCGTGGAAAAATAGGGTCAAAAGAGCGATTCTCTTCTCTCGAGATATTCGCCCCGGTAGATTAAGTTTCGCTTGAATAATCAGCTCGGTCTTGCTTCAGCTCCTTTTGCCATCTTTCTTTTAAATGCTTTACCGATGGGGGGATATTTTTAAGTAGCGAGAGATCGCGCAGCTCCGAAGCGCTCGCGAGTTGACTCGCTCGTTGTTGCCAAGCGCTCTTGCGCTTCGCTGCTCTCCTCTCTCTCTCTCTCTCTCTCTCTCTCTCTCGGTCTCACGCTGGTGATGAGCTGCCAGGGAGGAAGCCAGATGTTCTCAAGAGTAAAACGTATATCGCGATCATCCTTCTGCGTTACTTTTCTCCAATCTTTTCGTTCGAGAGCAACTTCAACTTTTAAGAACATACTCTCTCGGTACTTGTGCTTCTCTCTTCTCTAGCCACGATGATATCGTGGTCGAGGTGTCGTTGTTGGTTCACCGAGCCTCTCCGAACGTTATTCCTCTCTCGAAACAAATGACCATTTACAAGGAAATAATTACAGGCACTCTGCAAAGCGACTGCGAGGACAAATGTCTCTTTGCTCGCGAAGAAAAAGCTGCCAAAGTCTCTCGTTAGCTCGCGCAGTTTTACGCTTCCTATCGCGAGTACTCTTGCTCTCTGGACCCTGGAAAAAACAAACGGTCCACGGGAGAAAAAGAAAAGCGTGAAATTTAGAATCGTCGAGGCGCATGCGAAGGGACAAACGAGCTAAAGTTTAAGGACGCTCGCTCGTGTGCCTCGGTCTACCGAATACCACGCCTGCTTTTTTTCATTCGTGCCTTCTTTCTCGTTTTATTTACCTCGAGGTAAATCATTACGAACGTCATGTCCCGCGAGGCCGAAAAAATGGACAAAATGAGGAAAATGTCGAAGGAAAATCGATACCGAGGTTTTTTCGCTCGTGGGCCAGGAAATGTCGATGGGAAATTGATCAACTTACCCCCGCTCGAAGGCCACGAGTCCCTGAGTATTTAGACGGACGTATTATCCTCTGGCGGGCTCTTATCTCCCGGCAAAGTATTTCGATCGGCCAGATAAAACTTGACACTGATTTGACAAGCACTCTTGAGTCACTCGCGCGAAAATAATGTTCTATGGCTGGTTTATCGTGTGCGCCCGAGAGTCGTTCGAGGGGAAAGGGGACGAGCAGAAGAATGCTGAGGATGCGAGGAGAGTTCCGCGGCGGCACGTGCCGTATCGGGATTACTCCGTTGAACGGCCGACTCGGCGAGTCCAAGACGAACGAGTGAATGGACCTTCGGGTATTCTCATACCCGAGAAATACATCGCTCACTGTTCTCCCCGCCGATTTTTACCTCGACCATTCTAAAGACCGAGGGCTCGGTCAACCGTTACCGTTTCTCTATTGCTCCTATTTCTTCTCCGCTCCCTAAGAAAAACTTTGATAAAAAATCATGGAGAAATCATCCTTGCGCGAATTCGCGCAATAATTCGTATCACGTGGCCGAATAAAAACTATACGAGCAACAAAAACGATGAGGAAAACGTTGTCAAGGATTTACGAAACCGCCACACCGAACAGGATTCTTCTGCAGCCTCGACCAGCCGAGCAAAATCCAAAAAATGATAAATACGCACATGGGTCCCAGTAGAGATGTCGATAGACGAGCGTCGCTGCTTCGTCTTCGGTCACGCAGTCCCACAGTCCGTCGCAAGCGATTATGAGAAAGTCCTCTTGTCCGTCCAAACTGATGCACCGAATCTCGGGATCTCCGGTCACGTAAGGTTTGTACTGCGCGTCACCTGAAAACCGAATGTCAAAAATTTTAATCGAGCGTAAAAAATTATTTTTCCAAAGATTTTCTGGAAGGGGAAGAAAAAAACTGAAAATACATTTTCCCACGAATAATGCCTTTCAATCGTTTTTAGAACCGGATGAGTCGCCCTCGTGATCAATACACAACTACAGTTGCTTTTTGCCGTTATCATCAGTTTTCGTTTCCGAAAGTGCAGAATTTTTTGCTACTTCAGAAATTTCTAAAAATGTAAGATTTTTTAAAAATCGTCCACTCGCATTAAATTCGGAAAATGTTGTAAAATATCGTGGAGAAGTTTGTGCATCCTCTTTTGTTTTTCATGATGATTGTTACTGTTATTATAATTTGGTTGGATCGTCCAGAAGCATGAAAAAATACTGATCGTTGAGGAGTAACACGGAAAACTTGTAGCTTCGTGGCTGCTCGCTCACTTGGCTTCAATTCTTAATTAAATCTAATTATCTAATTAATGGATACGGAGCTCATTTGAATAATAGCGTCCGAGGGAAGCGTGGGCGCTTCCGGTTATTACATTATATGTTGTTCTCGTGCTGACGCCTTTAATTTGTTCATATTCGGGGGAGAAACTCGCACAACTAAGTTCGTCGTTAGCACGGCCTGTGATTCTTATCGTTCCCGAAAAGCTTTCCGGAGTGATGTGATGGGGAAAAAATAAATAAACAGGACGAGCACGTGCCAGGCCGGCCTAATATCGATATTAATTTAAAATTCGTAACATGCACTCGGTCGAGCTGACTAAAAACGAACGCGTAAGCACGCCGTTCACCTTCACGTATGCCATTCTTGTGCACACGCTCTTTTCTCTTCTTCTTCGTTTTTTCTCTCCATTCTTCTCCCACTCTTGTCGAGCCCAAGACCGATAAGAGGAATGAGTGAACGTTTCCTTTGGAACGGAACTAGCGGATACGCATTGGGAATTTTCAGTTTACCGTAGATGGACAAGTTTGACCCAGAGGCTTGCCGTACTTGGGCTTCTGGTGAGTTCGTGCGAACGTTCGACAAGCGAATTGAGTCTCTCGAGAAATAATATGCCCGCCGGGGTCGCCGGGCAAAATGTATCTTTATCCTTTTTGCTTTCGTTCTTCGCCCTCTCTCTCTCTCTCTCTCTCTCTCTCTCGGGCTTCCCGGCGTCGTCATTATAATGACTGACTCATGACTATTTAGCTGGGGGTATAATAAGCCGTGTGTAATACTGGGCGGTGCACTTGTCCGGCGTTTCCTTCATTGTCGTACGAAAGAAGACACAGAGTAAAATTGCTCGTCGAGTGCAAAGGACGGATAAATACCAAAAGAAGCGAAAGCTCGCGGGGATGAAAATACGTGAAGAAAAAGGTTGAAGCATTATTGGGTGCGCTGGAGAAGATTCAGCCAAGTGTTACGAGCACCGGACGTGTACGAGCAACACTTGTCGTTCGAGTCTTGGGCTACCGACGACTCCGTGCGATCGTGTCGCCTTACAAAACCGCAAGACCACAAATTGCGAGAATGAACGAGACTCTTCGCGAGGAGGATCGGAGATCGGACGTTGAAAAAATGATGAAATAAATGATTGACGAGTGAATTGCGTTGAAAACTCGCGCATGTCTTCTCACGAGCTCTGGAATATCATGAATCTCCCGAACTTTCTTCCACCGGACTTAAATACCGTCGCACCGATATCGCTCGCTGCTTTCCAAGTTTCTTAGCCTTCTCTGCTTCTTCCTTTTCTTAACTACACGGAGGTTCGTTGAACTTCCATTCTTCTCTCATTTAGGTCGTTCCAATATGCACAATAGCTTTCGTTTCGCCAGTTGTTGAACGTTAATTAGTTTGATGATCGTTCCGATCGTTGTGCGCGTTCCCGTGATCGCTCGACCGAAGTAATATGCGACCTGGCTCTATACCACCGATCATATATTCTCCGACTCCTCATCATCGGTCTCGAACCTCTTTCGCCGTCCATCTTTCCTTTTCTGGCTTCAAATACACACTGGGTCTGAGAGACCCCGACGTCAAATTTGCTCCCTTTATTCAATCGTGACTTTTAGGCTTGAGGTACACACTGGGTCTCAGAGACCCCGACGTCAAATTTGCTCCGTTTCTTCAATCGTGATTTTTAGGCTTCAAGTACACACTGGGTCTCAGAGACCCCGACGTCAAATGTGCTCAATTTATTCAACGATTATCTTGATTTTTAGGCTCGAAGTACACACTGGGTCTCAGAGACCCCGCGTAAAATTTCACCCAAAATTGGCGAATGAAACTTGTTTTGTTTCTTGCTCGAAGAAACCATCATCTAACGATATTCAAAAGTTCTGAAACGGTCGTTATGCAGATTCTTGATTTGTGTTTTTTTTTTTTTAATTTTTTTTATGGTTTGTTCTTTGCTCACCTATTGCTCGTGAAACCGCAAGATTACCGTTGACGCGCCAAATTCCAAGGTGCATCACCGTTCCGCCCATTTCTTCGACTCGTTCACGTTCGTCCTGAAACCAATCGGAAGGAAAATCACATTGAGAACCGTAGACAGAGCTGGGGCAGCGAGTTTATCGATGGAATCGATTACTGAGGAAAAATCCAAGTTCCCCGCACGAATTTGTCGGCTTGAATTGACATTTTTGGAGAACGGAGTCATTCCGAATTTTTACAGGCTCCTGAATTTTTTTATACTTTCATTTTTGCTGTTAAGGGACAAAAAAAGCATGATCATCGACAGGTCAACTCGTCGGGATCGACGTGAGAAAAGTTGAGAGAATTGTGCGGACCATAAACGTCGCTTAATCTTATCGGAAACTGTAGGAATGTTGATTTTTTGGCCACGCGGATTTGACAGGCCGCGATACATCGATTTTCATGCACGTTCGATTGTTTTGCCGAGAAAATTGAAAATTGAGCTGGCGAGTTCGTCAGAATATAGAAAAAGGGGAAAAATTGAAGAGTACTGTTAAAAATGATTAACGGGACGAGCAGCGGTTTGAGGGATGACCAGAATTTGTTGAGATTCAATAATTACGAGGACTATTTGGATTCTCTGGTGGAACCGATCGATCTTGGTTATTTGGGGAATTCAAGAGTAGCTCGGGAGATTGCAGAGCTTGGTTATTGGACGGCAGCGGAGACGATCGACAGGGAATCTTTTGAGAAGCGCGTACGAGCGGCGAAGGAGCTTCTTGCTCCTGTGTACCGTGCGTACGTGTTGGACTCGGAGTTGGCAATGCCGAGTGACAATTTGCAGCGTGAATTGAGTCTCCGGGAGCGAGGCAATCGCTTGGGAGTGATATCGACGATAATCTACATCCGTAAATTGACAAGACTGAAGCACGAGATCTCTGCATATATAGATTATGCGGATAGATTGAGGAAGGAGGATTGGCAGAGATTTTTCGAGGGGAAAAAAAAGTTGTCGCCTCGGAGAAGCGACTTGGCGTATTTTAATTGGCGTCTGAGTAAAACTTTTCTCAACGATACGGCGCATTATCGTCCGATGATCGATAAAAAGCGAAGATTGTGTTTCATCAACGTGCACGATAGAATTCTCATATGCGTTGATCCCCAATCGATCACGCCGGGTCTCGCGACCACTCGCTCTCGTATTTATTCTCCCCAATACGACAATATCGTTTTGTACGATCACGCGGTCCGTCAGTGAGACTCGATTATCCGAGCAATCGATCAACTTCGACAAAAACGATGAATCTTACGTTTCTGTCCGGTTTGTGCGGATTGACGAGCTGCGTTACGACTCCTCGTTTCGCCAAAGCCGCCTGCGAATCTCCGGCCCAAGCAACGTACAGCTTCCTGTTCAAAATCAACGCGCAAACTGCCGTTGTACCGCTCGAGAGTGTCTGAAATACAAAAATTTGCCCATATTTATTTATTCAACGATCAGCTTCATTTTTAGGCTTTAAGTACACACTGGGTCTCGGAGACCCCGACGTAAAATTTACTCCATTTATTCAACGATTATCTTGATTTTTAGGCTTCAAGTACACACTGGGTCCCAGAGACCCCAGCGTAAAATTCGATATTTTTCAACCCCCCGTGATCAACACGTTCTCAAGGGGTTGGGAAATCATGATTAGAAAAATTAGAGTCTCACTTGTCTCGTCGATTTATCTATAAATCTGGCGTCGGTCGTCAAAAATGCATCGCGTAAGGCACGCTCTGGGTCTGTAGGATAGTGGCGGCTTTCCGCCAAATACTGATGCAGGTGTGTAGCGCAAAATACAGCAGCCTGGTATCCCGCGTGTCCATCGAATACTGCGTAATAACTCGCTATGGAGTCGTCCTGTAACAAGAGATCAAACGAGTTTTCAAATCTGCATGTTGAGGATTTTGGTGGTAAGATTTTTATTGATTATTCGTTTGAATTTTCAAATTATCCAAATTTTTCGAGCCGATATATTTTTATGGGGCAGAAACTGATCGTTTTATAATTGTAATTTAATTTTTGGCAAATGAAAAAACGAATTTCGTTGCATTTTAAGGATATGCAAACTTCAAGGTCATGAATAAGGTTACTGGGAAATACCTTAATATTAAAAATAGTATTTAGATCGTGCAAAATAACGTGACGATCTTCCATCTTTCGTCTATTGTTTCTAATAGCAAAAGCTGTCGCCAAAGGCATGGGTGTCGAAGGAGGCGGCGGCAACAATGCCAATCTACTATTTTCCAAATAACGCTGGCATATCTCGTTGACTTTGCCCGTGACGGCTTGCATGAGCTTCAGCGGCGCATATGCTGTAAAATGGAAAATTTCATCATTTTGTATTTTCTCAAGCTGTTCAAATACGCTCCGGTCGACAAAACAATTGCAAAAACACACTCTTGTCTTCTTGGCGGAAGCCACAGGTCTCCGGTTGCTTTCTGCATGTCGACTTTATCTCTTCGATAACAAGTTGTGCGATGTAACATTGTAAACTCGGAGGACAGAGTCTGAAATAAAAACAAAATTATGTTAACCACACACGTCAACTTTGTCGAGATATCGTGAAAGATTCAATAGTCGTCGGACGTGTTTTGAGCATGGAGTGGGAGGATACGACGATCGCAATCAAGATAATGAGACGGGGAGGGGGGAATGAGTCAGTGAGCGATGTTCCAGTCCCATTACACTTTGAAGATTATCTCATAAATCATTAGAGTTTGTTAGAAACACGAAATTTCTCTTTACACGTGGTCTTGTGTATCTTTCCAGAATGGTTCTCATAACTGGCAAATATTTGCACCAACGCAATGAGAATATTGATAAATATTTCGAATCCATAAGTGAGTATAAAAAAAAATATCAATATTAATTTAAAAAAAAAATTTCGGAGCTGAAATGACATTTTTGCCACGTAACCAAACACAACTATGATTTTGACGATTTTTTTTCAATTGACGCAACGCACAGGCGTCTCATATTTGGCCAGAAAAATGATAGGCTTGTCGCATCCGACCATAGAAATTTCCCAGGATGAAGACATATGGACCATTAAGATTGTTACGTTAATCAATAAGCAAGAAGTCACTTTCCGCCTGGGACAGGAGCACGAGGAAGTTATGCCATCCGGTGACAAATTACAAGTATTGAAAAAGTTACTACCGACATTATCCAATGGATAACGTTCAATCATGGCCGCTGTGTAAACAATCTCTTGGTTTATCGCAGAGCGTCACAACCTTGGAGGGAAATACACTTGTAACAATTTCAAGGTCCCCGGATGGTAACAAAGTTACACGCAGATACGATTTTGATGACGCTGGAATAACGCTTGTGAGTAACCGTCACAAGGGATGTTATAAGCAAATTTTTTCTGATGAGGAAATTCGATTTTTCAGACGATGTCACACGAAAGGGGCGACGAGATTGCCAAGAGATATTACAAACGATTGCCTGAGTAAAATTAACGCTAATGAGTTTGATTTATGAGTTCGAAGTAAAAATGATTGAACTCACTGTTGATCGAGGTACTGAAGTGTCATGTGAATTATTTCCCCGACAATTTCTCCTTCGGTAACGTCGTGTCCGCCGGTTTTGATAGGCAGCTGATCATCGGGGTTGACTTTGCCGAGAAAGTCAACAAAAAATCGGCGATAAGCAGCCAAATAATCTCCGTCTCCGATGTGCGATGCCATTTTTAAAGGTTGTCGTTTCTTTTCTTTCTGTCACGAGGTATAAGTAGCGAAGAAAATATGTTTTGGGCGCAAGAGCTAGCAAAACGCTTCTTTGAATGATAGTGCGATCGAAGCGATCTTTTGTTTTGTTTCTATTATTATTTCTGTCGTAACGACATTACGTGTTAATCACGTAAATGAAGAATTGAACGATGAGGAAAAAAAATATGTGTCATTTGTAAACGTCAGTGTCGGTTTCTTGTTCGTGCGGCCTCGTGAGATGCACAAAGTTTCGTTCAGTTCGTATAGTATAATGTGCAAAACAAAAATACTTCGTTGATATGCGATATTTGTACTTCAGATTGCGTCACAACGACGCAAGCACTCTCCCTCTCTCTTTCTCCGTCGTTCTCTTTCACACGTACACACAACTGATTCGCTCTCACAGTAATAAACACTTTCGGTCACTAAAACACCGATATACTCCGCGTGAAAAAAAAAATAGGAAAAAAGGTTATCCGGTATAGAAGACGCGTTTTGAGAGATTAGCCGTCAAGCGTGTGCTGGGCAGAAGCACTAGTAGCAATTGACCCAACGGCAGCGGCGTCTCGTTTCGTCTCCCTCTATTCTTTTCTTTCCTTTCTTTCGCGAACGTAAACAAATGGGCCCCTTCACACACTTGTAGTAATACTACGGCTCACGTTTTTTTTTCTTTTATCTTTCGGTCGTATTATTTTTGCCGAATGACACTCAATCACCCTTCGTACATTCAACGAATCAAGTGCGCGACGAAATTATTACTACTTTATCGCGCATGCTTATAAAATGGCCGTTTATCACGTACTATATTGCTCTTGTTTTCTTTTTTCTATCGCGTCCTACGTAACGCTATTGTTCGGAGGCAAACGTCAGGAGCCAAGGAAACAAAACTCTTCCGATTTCTCGTTATCAGTCCCTGTACCCACGAGCTCTGTTATCGCGTCGGAAAATACGTTCAAACAATCATTTATGTAAAATCAATACTCTGTTCGCTTCCTTCTTTGCAATTTGGAATTGGAGCGCGCATTTTCTTGGTTATCGGGAGCAGCGATTACATATTTGTATATATATGTATACTTGTTTTTATTACGATTACTATAGCAGCGCGAGTGACCTCTGCAGGTAACTTTTGATAAAAGAATCCGATGATAGGGCGATCGTGACTCACGTAGTTCTCGTTCGATTATCATAGCTGGTATTTTGAAACTCGCGCTTTCGAGGCGTGACTCGATGTCTGATTAAACTATTAGTCATGAAAGAATTACGTAATAACTATTTACTCCTCTCATGCAATTGAATAATTATTTCGCACTGAGAGTTGCGAGTTCGGAGCGAAAAGAATTCGGAAAATGGGTTTTTTTTTCGGATTTTTCTTCAAACTCGTTTATTACACTTTATAAATTAATTTTTATTATTTAACGCGCTACATTATTGTACACCATGGCAGTTGCACATTCAAGTCATTGACCTTACCCGTTTCCCGGTCTTTTTGTTTGTAGTGTAACAAAGTACCTTCCAACTGTTTTCCCATCCATTCCGGCAATGGCTTGTTCCAGCTTTCCGGCGGCTTGTCCCTTCTTGTCCAAACGTCGTTGGAATAATGGGGCTGTAATCTTTTGAGCCTTCTCTTCTGCTCACTCGCCAGTAACGCTTCCTGTTGTATCCACAAATTAGCAAATTTCAAAATAGAAAATTTGGTGATAATATTCTTTGGCATCAAATACGATGATACAAATTTTTTTCTATTTTTCGTCTGCTAGTTTTCGATAACTCAAAAACTGTGTAGGAGGAAAATCTTGAAAAATTTGTATATTCATATTTGATACTAAAATGTTGACCAAATTTCATCAAATTCTAATAATCTCGAATTCTCCTTCTTAATAAATCGTCTCACTTACGTAAGCTGCATCGTCGTCTTTTTTCTTCCACAAATTGCAATTTTCATAGTCCACTTTCCATTGCGTACAGTCCGCCGCTTCACCGTACACAAAATATTGATTGAAACGAGCTCTCATGCACTTGCAATCGGTGTATTCCTCTTTGTACATCTTGCAGGGTTTCAGCTGCATAAATTGCGACAAATTAGTCACCCATAAATATAGTTAGTTGCGATCGTTTGTCATCAAATTTTGTTTTTGTGGAGAACTTCGTACTCCACAAGCCAAATTTTCAAACTAAATATCTCTGGAATTGCGAAAAACAAGTCCTCGGCTTTTGTCCACTTTAAAATGTTTTGGTATTGTTTCAAAATTTTTTAAAATTATTTTGAAAGAGTCGAGAAGATTTTTTTCGAACGTTCTTCCTCCGATTGTTTGTTAATCAATTTTATGGGGCTGGAATTTTTTGTTGAAACTTACGAGCCACTCCAATTCTCGTTCCTTCAGCTCCGGTGCTTCCTCGGTCATTTTTGCAAATTTGTTATGTTACGTTTTTCGTATTTACACAGTGTGACACCGGTTTTAATTATTTATTACTGGGAATAGAGGTTAGGAAAATACATATGATCGTAAAGGTCAAATCCCCCTGGAGCCTGCAAGTAGGAATTTGCTTTAACAACAATCGTGACGAGTCGTTTGAAACTTTCCTCAATGACCGCGCACACGACAGCGCTCGTCGCTCGATGTTCTAAATCCTTAGGGTGTGGCAGGTGGAGCCACGAATCCGTGCCAGAACGTGGTGCCATGGCGGAGTTCCAAGGAACTTGTCATCAATCTAGCAACGTCATTTTGGGTATAAAAAGAAAGCAATTTCAATTATTTTATTGAAATTAGAATAAGCAATCTTTTTCTACAAAAATGAGAATTCCGTCAGATCTGAGTTTTTTAGCAAAACGTGCTTGACCCTAATGGGCTTCGGCCGTACGATGTCATGCACCGGATGGAACGGTCATTACGAATCGTTCGTATATACGTCGTGTTTACCGTGAAAACGGATTTCAATTTATTATTTCAGTGAACTCGCAACTTGTTCCGCAATCTTTGCCGACCTTAAATTTAATTTAACTCTCTGAGCAAATTCCGCATAGGAGAAAGATTTTTTCTCATATAATGCAAGGTTGTCGACAATGAACTCCGTTCGAGTTGGAACGATTCAAGGTGTTCCAACGGTCGTGAATAGTCTCGCGGCTTTTGCAGCTGCTTGAGGCCGAGCACCTGGAAAAAAAGGTCTCGGGTCTCGCGTGTCCTTAGCTCCGTACCTACTCATCCCGCTTCGACCTTCCGAAAACTTGCTCCATTCCTTATACGATTGAAAAATGTTGATTTAACAATATCGTGCAATCTGCAACTTTATTGCTGAAGGCAAGGATGTCGATATAATTTTCCTAATTCGACCATAAGCATAAAAGTCTGTTCTTGAATTTTCGAAATGTTGCGACAAAAAAAATTGACTTACGTCTATCTTCTCGTTCCGAAACAATAATAAATTGACCAGTGGCTTGTCCCTTTAGATATTATTTCCGCAATCTTACTGAAAGCCAAAGCATACATTATGTTCATGAGTCATACACTGATCAACACCACAAGACCACACCACGGACACGAACGCGACCTAACCGGCGTGTTGGAATTATTTATATCTGTGCTAATCCATTTATATCCGTGCGGAAGTGGAATATTTTCCTTCGCCACGGAATTATTGACCGCGAAGTTTTATTTTTCATAGTTCAAGCGAGGAGCTTGAAATCTGAAGGAGAAAAAAATTACAGAGAAACCAATCGAGAGATTTATACATATATAGTCATGTGCTGGTTTATGCCTCGCATTCCCAAACAATTATAAGGACAAATTTTGACCGTTAAACTGAAAAGAAACAATGGCGAAATAGAGACAAACTAATATCGAAAGCTATATGATCGAAATTTATGACGCAAAGAAAAGTTAAGCGTCACGTAGAAAAGCTACGTAATATCATGCGGTACAATATACACGCGATGCGACCACTAGGATGGAAAAAACGATTAGAAGACGGTTGGAAGTTGCAAGGCAGAGAAGGGGCGGGACAGAGGGCCACGTGTTTTTTTCTCCCTTGTGTGTGTAGTTTCCCTCACCCGACCTTCCCGATGATTCTCGAATTTAGGCGAGAGAATTTTTTTCTCCATAGCTGCGCGGTGGCGACTTCCGTTGCGGAAGTACAGAGGTTGTTTTAGCGATTGATTTGCGGGGAAAGAAAGAGTAAAAAGCGGGATCTCCTCGTTTTAAGAATGACGATTCCTCGTCAAATAATAATTGACGATTTATCGAACATACGAAAGTGTCGCAGCGATATGAATTTTTATTCCCACAATCTTTACAATGTCCGCGTGACTAACGTAGTAAAAGTACTTCGAGCCAACCGATAGACAGAACGAGCAGAATCTGCTCGCCTATTGGTCATCGAGGGCTTTGCGAGCGGGAAGAACGTTCCAGAAGCGTCTCTTTACCGAGTAATATGTACGGGCGCGGTGCTGCGGACCTCACTCACGTTGCGAATCGCCGAACGAGAAACATCTTCGCCTCCACTCTTTACACTCGATCAATTTTAACGAAAAGACAAACGAGGTACATATAGGTCGTCATTCGCGCGACTAATTTCGGTGCAAACAAACGACCGTTGACGTTACAACGGTTTATTTCTCACCGAGAGTTGGATTTTTATTTAATAAATAATGAAATTTCTTTTTCATTGAACTGCTCACAGAAACTAAAATGGCCAAGGCACCCGCAGTCGGTATTGATCTCGGAACGACCTACTCCTGCGTTGGAGTTTTCCAGCACGGAAAGGTGGAAATAATTGCAAACGACCAGGGTAATCGCACCACGCCCAGCTATGTCGCGTTCACCGATACCGAGCGTCTCATCGGAGACGCCGCCAAGAACCAGGTCGCCATGAATCCGAACAACACCATCTTCGGTAAGTCCACCATTTTTTTTCCCCTTCCGAACACGTTTTTCTCCTGAGTCATAGTTATCCTTCACGATCTCCGTTCTTCTTCCTTGCCCATCGATCTCGTCACCATTTCTCCTCCAACCTTTTTCCTTATTCGGCTCAAATTTTAAAAACCGGAACTCGCGTCCCTTCGCCCTCCGCTCTTTCGGAGTAAATTCGTCAAATTTCTTCGGAACTTTTCCGAGTCGAGCGCGTGTTTTTTCTTTTCTCATTCCGCGCAATTTTAACCCCTAAATTGCGTCAAGGGTCTCTGTGACCCCTATCAAAGTTGGGAGTCAAAATTCAAACAATTTCAATGTTTCAAAATTCATTTTTTCGTTGGATTCACAATGCAATCGTTCTGGAATATTTGAAGATAGCAAAAAAAACTCAAAACACATTTTCCATCCTCATTATTTTTTTTTTCCTAAGATCCCAAGCCCGTTTCCCTCGAGCACTGTGATGCTCCATGTCAGAGAAAATGAATATGTATTTTTACCGCGATTCTTCTCATGGAAATTTTCTCGAAATGTATGGAAAAAAAAATCTGATTTTTGGACGTTTAAAATTTTCTTTTCAATATTAATTTTTTTGATTTCGAGACTCAAATTTTTTCCATGTCCAAGATAAGATAAGCGTGATAAGCTGGTGTCTCCAATTTTTTGATTTTGGGGCAAGAAATTGGAAATTATTGAATGAAATATTAATTATTTCTCATAGAAATGATTTGCGATGATGCTTGATTTTACAATTGATCGAAAAAATTCGCAACGAGTTTTAAAAAAAATTTCCTCCATTGGGTTTGCTCTGAGCAACAGAGCATTTGAATTTTTTGTAAGGCAAACTTTTCCGTACGATAAATCTTAAAAAAAAATCGATTGCATGGATATTTGCATAGTTGATTTTTAGAATTTGATAAAAATTCGTGGATAATAAAAATAATCAGCAATTTCGGTCGATCTTAAATAATAATTATTTTGACGAATCAATGGATTTTGAGGAACGGCGATCTAATAATGTTTTATTGTGTTTTTTGTTGTTACTCACAGATGCGAAAAGACTGATCGGCAGACGTTTTGAAGATGCCACCGTCCAGGCTGACATGAAGCACTGGCCATTCAACGTAGTGAGCGACGGTGGAAAGCCAAAGATCGAAGTACAGTACAAAGGGGAATCGAAGACTTTCTTCCCGGAGGAAGTAAGTTCGATGGTATTGGTAAAAATGAAAGAGACCGCGGAGGCCTATTTGGGTCAGAATGTGACAAACGCGGTGATCACAGTACCAGCTTACTTCAACGACTCGCAGCGTCAGGCAACCAAGGACGCCGGTACGATCTCCGGCTTGAACGTGCTGCGAATAATAAACGAACCAACTGCGGCGGCGATAGCTTACGGTCTGGACAAAAAAGCCTCCGGTGAGCGAAACGTATTAATTTTCGATTTGGGCGGTGGAACCTTCGACGTTTCCATTCTGACCATCGAAGATGGAATCTTCGAGGTCAAGTCGACCGCCGGAGACACTCATCTTGGCGGTGAAGATTTCGACAACCGAATGGTCAACCATTTCGTTCAAGAATTCAAGCGCAAGTACAAGAAGGATCTCACCTCGAACAAGCGGGCGCTTAGGCGTTTGAGAACGGCTTGCGAACGCGCGAAGAGAACGCTCTCCTCGTCGACTCAAGCCAGCATCGAGATCGACTCTCTCTTCGAGGGAATTGATTTTTACACCTCGATAACGAGAGCGCGTTTTGAGGAGCTCTGCGCGGATCTTTTCCGAGGAACCCTCGAGCCGGTGGAGAAATCAATCCGAGACGCTAAGATGGACAAGGCCCAAATCCACGACATTGTACTCGTTGGAGGATCGACCCGTATTCCTAAAATACAGAAACTTCTTCAAGACTTTTTCAACGGCAAAGAACTGAACAAATCTATAAACCCTGACGAGGCTGTGGCTTACGGAGCGGCTGTTCAGGCCGCCATTCTCCATGGCGACAAATCCGAGGAGGTTCAGGATCTCCTGCTTCTCGACGTTACCCCTCTCTCCCTTGGTATCGAGACTGCCGGCGGTGTTATGACCGCTCTCATCAAGAGAAACACCACCATTCCCACCAAACAGACTCAGACTTTCACCACTTATGCCGACAACCAACCCGGTGTCCTCATCCAAGTCTACGAAGGTGAGCGTGCCATGACCAAGGACAACAATCTTCTTGGAAAATTCGAGCTCAGCGGAATCCCGCCGGCGCCACGAGGAGTCCCTCAAATCGAAGTTACTTTCGACATTGACGCCAACGGCATTCTCAACGTTTCCGCCATCGACAAGTCCACCGGAAAAGAGAACAAAATCACCATCACCAACGACAAGGGCCGTCTGAGCAAGGAAGACATCGAGAGAATGGTCAACGAGGCCGAGAAGTACAGAAGCGAAGACGAGAAACAAAAAGAAACTATCTCCTCCAAGAACGGACTCGAATCTTATTGTTTCAACATGAAGAGCACCGTCGAGGACGAAAAACTCAAGGACAAAATCAGCGCCTCCGACAGACAGGTCGTCCTGGACAAATGTAACGACATTATCAAATGGCTCGACGCCAATCAACTCGCTGACAAAGAGGAATACGAACACAAGCAGAAGGAACTCGAAGCTATCTGCAATCCCATCGTTACCAAACTCTACCAAGGCGCTGGCGGTGCACCGGGAGGTTTCCCCGGCGGTATGCCCGGCGCACCCGGTGCCGGAGCTCCAGGAGCCGGAGCACCAGGCCCTGGTGGAGCCTCTGGACCGACCATCGAAGAGGTCGATTAAATTCATCGATTCTATTAACAACTCTAATTCAAAATCACTTCTTCGCTCTGTTCTTCACATCTTACCAACACACACACACACACACAGCCTTCCTCCTCTTCTCCACGATTTGATGCCTATTATTACATCAACGCGTTTGAAACTCAAATGGAACTAATAAAGAGAAACTAAAAGAACCGATCATAGAACCAAATCCGCTGCAGTTTTCATTTTTTTACCCCAAGTTTCTTTTTCAACTTTTGCTCTACTTTTCAGAATTTTTCTCCGGGGCATTTCGTTGCTTTTTCATTTCTTAAGGAAAAATTTCATTGGTAACTCATGCCAGACATTTTATTACGCAACGAAATAATTACGGAAAGATTTTATTTGAAAAAAATTACTCAGGCAACTGAGTGTTGCTACTTTTCTACTTTTTTCTTTTAGAGCATCTCCGAAAAGTTATTCGAATTGAGATCAGCTCAAAATTGTTCAGTCTTCTCTCATCAAGAGCGAACATAATTTTTTATCAGCCGAAATTTCAATTTCACGGAATTTTTCGATTCAATCAAATTTTTTGAATTAATCATTTCGGATCGTCCATTGTACGAGTCAAAAAAATCACGATTTTTTTTGTATTCCTATGAAAAACTGAATCGGGACGCTCGTGGGTTTATATTTTACAAAATATAGTAACGATAGAATCAAAAATCGCTTAGGTGGGAAGATTTTTTTGCTTGCGGGAAAAAATCATCTGAATAACGCTGTGCGATATTTGTTGCAACAATCCAAAGTTTTTATTTCGTTCGTACCATTTTTCGTGACGTCATCATTGAAGAAAGATCCGAAAACGATATTTTATTATTAAATAAAACCGAAACCTCTAATTACAGGAAAGATAAAATAAAACTAAGTTACAATAGATGGTAAGAGTCAATATGATTGGGCAGGAAGAAATATAAAGAAAGTATATTAATAATTTCGCTTGTTTTTTTTTCGTTTTCAAATGAATTTCATTGCGTTAATATTTTTAACGAAAATTAAAAAGTTCACAGATAGCTAAATCGCTACCAAAATCTTGAGAGGAGAATTTAAAATCCGGAGAATCGTGTACGTATGAATTAGGACGCCCTTGACATGCTCGTAGCGAAGAGAACCGTCGTTTTGCATTTTTTCTTCTTTTTCTTTCCCGACGAATTCGCTTCCTCACGATTTTTTCCTGCAATTAATGAAAATTTCCAAAATGAGCATAAGTTTCCATCGGACTATGAATGAATCGCAAGAACCTTTGTTTATTTTTTGTCCTTTTTCTCTTGCGGTTGCTTACCTGTCTGGAAAAAGTCTGCGACGCTCAACGACTGCGCTAAATCATGGCCAAAGCTTTGGTTGTAAGAGGGCGCCGCAGCGGCGTAAGCATCTTCGTCGTCTTCGGGAAACGCACTCGAGCGATTTGTCGATGGGCTGATGGTCGGCCAAGCTACGACGTTGCTCGATCCCGATCGCATTCCTTTGTTCTGCAACATTTGGGCGAACGACGGACCCCCCGAAGGCTGCTGTTGATCGCTCGGACTTGCTGCAGTAAGGTCAAGGAGACTCGAGGTCATTGGATTCTTGTCGTCGAAGTAACTGCCCCGGGAAGGACTGCTCGCCACGCTAGACGTCGCCACGGACTCGGCCGGAGATGGAACGCTCATTCTATCAAAGGAGGAATTTCCGTAAAGTTTCGGTTTTTTTTTCGTCAGTCGGGATCTCGCGAATTTAATTACTTTTAATAAATTTTCATTTAATTCATTTTATTTTTTTTCAATTTATTCAATTATTTGAATTTTGTTATTCATTCTTTTATTTATTTTAATTAATTAATTAGAATATTAATGCATGTAAAAATGTGAAAAATAATAAAAATAATTAATGTACATTTAATAATTATTATAATAATTCATGAATAATAATTAAATTACTAATATTTGAATTATAAATTTAATTAATTACCCGGCGGATTGAGACTCGGGTTGCCATTGTGGAAAATGTTTGCGAGACTCGATGTGCACTTTGGGACTTGCGAACTTGCCCATCTGCTTATTCTCTTCGGTTGTTATTTTTTTCTCTCGTTTCCTTTCGTCTCTTTCGCGTCTGCGACGTCGTTTCTCTCGGTTGCCAACCTGCTCGGCAAAGAAGCCGCGAACCTCGTCGGTTATCAACGGCGGACCCAACTCGATCTCAGCTATCTCGAAAGTACAAGTCAACGGCAAATGATGCAAGTAACGCATTCGACGACGGAGCTCTTCGCTGAAACTTCCCACTTCTTTCTCCAATATCTTGCCCCAAATCGTTCGGGGACAATTCTCCAAACTTCCGTACTGAAGCTCCAGCATCTTTATGTTCATCGCGTGCAGGTAGAGATGTTGTCCGTCGATTGCTAAAACATTGAAAGAGCAATCGCGAACCTTGAGTTCCTGAACTGCTCATTTATTCGGAAATTCATGGAAGAAATTCTCAAGCATTCAGGCTGCAGAGTATTTTGTAAGCTTTTAATTTTGCGAATGCGAAAACGACTTATTTGAAATCTTAAGGACGTACTCAGAATAATTATTCCTGTAAAAATATTTTAGTTAAAAAATAACAATGGAGTTTAAGGAGAAAAAAAGATTTTCATCATACCTTGATAAAAGTAAAAGAATTTCGACAAAGCTCGAGGTCCCAACGTCTCAGAAGATCTTTCTTTAACCGTGTCCGAACTTTCCAAATCTCCAACAGTCTCGTTGACCGTTTCAGATGGTTTTTCAGCGGCCAGCTCGTTCGCGATGGGATTTTCTGGATCAAGTTTCGCCGCGTTCTAGAGGAAAAATCATAAACATTCGTAGAAAAGTTCCAGAGAGCCTAATTTTTATTTATTACATTATTATATCATATTTATTATATTAATATTCATTTATTTATATTTATCTATTAATATTTATTTATTTATCAATATTTATCTATTTATATTTATCCATCAATATTTATTTACTAATATTTATTTATTGAAATGCAAGAGCGACTCACCAGTACGCAAGAGACTTGTTCCTCGCGGGTCGAGAGATCGGTCAGTGCTTGTTCGACGAAACAATTTTCCGGTGAATTAGGATCTTCGGTAAGTTCGAGTCTGAGTTGGACGCGTTCGCTCTCGATAATGTCCATGACATCGTTGACGTTAGCGAGTAAAAGTTTGGAGTAAATATCGCGAGAATTAGCCTCAGCGACGGAGGCAAAGTTGGATGGCAGGGCGGTTTCGGTTTCGCACACCCGTACAGCGATGAGAGAGCCACGTTCTCGACGCATCAGACGCAGTTTTATTTCGTCACCGACTCCCAAATGGTTTTGAGACACTTCGACAAACGATTTCAAATCCTTCTTGTGTACGGACTCGTAACAGATCGGACACTTGCGCCAAGCCTTGTCGGAAAGAGCCAGATAGTGGAGAATACAAGGCCAACAATACACGTGACCGCAACGCGTCATTTTACCCGCGACCGGTGGATACAGGCAAATCGGACAAGACAATCTCCCAGGGCTGTGCATACGCTGCAATAAACAACAAAATACTTGAAAAAAAAATATATATATTTGACCAAATTTCCGGAATTTTGATTCTCTCTCCAGCAATTATTTCGTCAAATTGCGCAATTTAATCTACAATTACGAAATATTTGCAGAATTAGCAATGTCCATCGTCGCCAACGGTAGATTTTTAGTAAATTTGAAGGAAATTACTTCAATCTTACGAGTGCCAACATTCTATGAGTGCATATTGAGTTTATTCGACCCGAGGCGTTTTTCGAATCATTGAATTCCGATAAATATGCGTTTTAAAATTTTTTTTTTGTCAAAACATTTTTTCAGCAAATTATCCATATTTAATGTCTCTCAATTGATTTTTCGTCGAGAACGAAATGCCAACCGATCAATGACGGAAAACTATTGGGGTCAAAATGACCCAATGTGTACGCGAAGGGTTAAAAACGAACGTGGCGATGTCGAGGGTAAAAAAATCGTTTCAATCTATTATTGGAGGAAGAAAAAGTTCCGAAGAGACGAAATAAACTTACAATCTGTTCGATGAGATCCCAATCGACCAAGGTGTCGGGATCGGCGAGATGGGCGCCGTAGTCAGCGTTGTCCTTGACCACGAATTGGCAACTGGAAAACAACGTCATGATCGTAACGAAAATGTAAACAAGATTTTCATGAGATAGCGGAGAAAATAGATTCTTACTTGGCCTGTAAAAACTGTTCTTTGTTGTATTTGTGGCGATGAATCGGGGGCAGTCGACGTTTGTTCTCCATGGGATCGCCTCGGGTGTGCGTCCATCCTCCTGAATTGGTAGCGACTTCTCTCGGCGCGTAATGAAAGTTTAGCAGATGATTCAAATTCTGCTTTTTACTTCCTGGAACCATCACTGAGCCGAGCTCAGCGCCTTCTTCTTTCTCTACCTGTCAAACGCAATAATAATTCATCAATTACGAGGCCTGTCTAAAGTAAGAAATCACTCAAAATCTCGTTGCTGTGAGTGCGCGAGAAAAAACTGAAATTTTTGTGGTTCCGTGACTGATCCATCAGGTTAAGCGCAAAATAAGAAAAATAGAAAGGAAACGGCACCTTGGTATCCTCCTTTGCACCGCCATGATATAGTCCTTTAGGTTTCGGTCTCTTATCAAAACTTCTCGCTTTCTGCGCATTAGTTTTTTTGGATTGTTGTTCATTCTTAGTAAAGCCACCGGTAGTCCCCGACGATTCTCGTTTGCGCCAAGTCTTTGGAAAGAGCCTGCCACCATTGACGACATCTGCAGAGCGAGTGGACAACAGGAATGTATAATCGTGACGTGCGAATGGAAGAAAATGTCGAGGGAATGAACGAAACGAACCTTGATTTTTTTTGGAATCAGCAGGACTCGTCCCCTTGGCCGAGGACTGAGTATATTTTGGTTTTTTGTCCATAGCAAAGCGCTGCTACGATAACGGCCACGCTGACGTTCGCGACAGAGATTATATCTCCTCCGTATGGAGAAACAATTACACTCTGCAGACCCTTCATTTTCTTCAATAAGCCATGTTCGTCGGTTTCAAAGTGTCAAGATCCTCAAATAGAGAGATCTATCGAGTGTCCTTCGATGCAAGAAGGTCAGAGGGCAGAGCGAGGAAAAACGGGCGAATAGATTTCGTTGAGGGCTTATACGGAGCAAGTGCTAGTAAGGGCACTTTTTTTAGGGAGAGGATTCCGCTTCCACCCTCCCTGTCGCCGTTCACCGACGAATTTACGCTTCCGAAACAACCACAATCTCCTCGCGGTCCTCTTGTCGCTATTATGGCGACGGAATTGCTCTATTTTCCCCTTCCCCAACTACTCTACCTTCCCGATCATATCCCTAACTTCCGCTTACCGTCGTCACTGCCTTTACCGGAAGTCAAACCAACTACTTGACAGGTTGCAAGTTTCTCTCCATTTTTCCTAACACTATAGCAACAGCTTGTTAATTATGCTTCCATTAATTTTATATTTTCGGTCGCAATCTCATTTCCCTATCTTTTTCGCTCGAACTAACAGCAAATTTCATGTATCAACGCTTGTCTTGACCACAGTCACGTGAGCAAGTTTCGCTCTCGCCAGCAGAGTACGCTAGAATCTGCCCAAAAAGACAAGTAACTCTCTTCCCTCTCTTGCATATTGCCAAGCGAAAACACAATCTCAGAATTCGGTCACGTGACGATCCCTACTTGAAAACTGACCACATCACAGGCAAAAATTGACCAATCACGAACAAGGATTCTCTTGAAGGAAAAACAAAGAGATATATATAAACACAAGCAAATTATTGAAGCCGGTATAACAAACATCAGTGTTCAAACGTGTTCTGTTTGGACAAGCCTACAGTTTTGAGCATTGCAAACAAAGAAAATTCAGAAACCTTGCCAAGTTTATTAATCAACGTCAAAAAAGAAATTGAAGAGCTAGCTTTATGGAGCCGATGACATGTTATGTCGAAAGATCGACGAGATGACACTTCCAGACGTCACCGCAGTCGCTGCGCATGTGTACCCGAGCGGCGGGACCAATGGAATAAAATAAACAAATAAAATACCTGATGCCACGATCTTTTTCTCTAATTATCGTATTTTTCGAACATTTCTCCTCCACTACTTTCTCTCCCCGTCTCCCCTATCCCGCCATCAACCGTAATATGCGTCCAGTGGCATCACCCTCCGGATGGGACTTTGCTGTATAGAAAAGGTTTTCCAGGAAGCAATCAATTTGGGTAAATACGAATATTATTTTCTATACATTCGTTTCGGTGTATATACTTTATTATGGTTTTGTATTTGTTATTTTTGTACAATACTGTGATATTTTGTTTCACATCGATGAATGATATAGTACAAATAATTCTACCGTGATACACGACGACCCGTACTATTCTACATATTTTCACTCTTCCGTATCGCGACATAATATTCATCGAGGAATCCTCGTATTTTTTAAATTCTTTTTCCATTTCATATCTTGGTACACGATAAACGTTTGTGTGTGTGTTCAGTGATATGTTTCTGTTATTAATCTCTTTTCTTGTTTTAATACCTATCCGATATGAAAATGCTGAGAAATTGTATTTTAATACTGCCTACAGAGAATATCGTGTCTCGTCTCGATATGCAGCTCACGCAGGCGGTCCATTTATCTCTTTCCTTATCGTCTAATTTCCCTCTGTACGCCGCCTCTCTAAATTTTTGCATTTCTCCATACGATTCTCCACTTTTTGATGGTTTTTTCCCTGTCCCAGTGTTTTGAGGGGCAGGAACGAGTCTGGGACTCGATCTTAGCCTCAAAAACCCCATTTGACCAAAACCCTCGTAAACATTGCTTCCCACAATCTTCAATGGCCCAACGATGAGATGCGAAGAGTTGAAAATAGAATTTGAAGAAACATTTCGGAGAGAGTCTGACGGAAACACATTGTTTTTTTCATATACAACTTACAAAGAGATTTTTTGTTCATGAAACTTTTGAATCTCCGTTCCGGTGTTGGTTCGAATATGAAAATTGATTAGCCGATGAAAAATACTGAAAAATTCTTTTTTCAACGCTTTGGCATCCCATTGACATAACGATTCCTTCGCAAAGCACTGGTTTGCGTGTCGCTTCACCGCGTAGTCTAACGACATAGAAAATTTGTTAATTTAATGCAAAAATTACCAAGTACAATGATACGATCGAGGGTGTGATCAAGCGATGAAATTGTTTTCCTTGCAAATAGTGCGCGCGGTATGAACTCTAGTCCTTAAGATCACTAGCTTATAGTCTGCAAAAGCATAACTATTTCATTATTATAAATCTAACTTGTTTCTTTTTTTCTCTCTCCTTTCATATAAACGCGGTTCGCGACTCGGATTCTCTTTGCTCCTTTGCTTCGTTCCGCAAGTCCTGCTGCGTCAACATTTCCCTTTGTATATCATATTTCTTTCCGTGCCTTTTCTATACCGAATACTTTGGAAAATTCTCTCTATTTTATATACATACGCGTATGTAATATGCACTTAGCGCAATGGATCGGTTAAACCTGCCCGAGCTGCCCCTAACATTATTTCTTGTCACTCGTACAAATCGAATAAAAAAAAAAAAGACAAAAAAATGTTAAAAGAAAAGTAATAATTAACGTATAGAAAAATGCGTCAGAAAATTGCGTTCCGTGGGAGGAAGATAGCGTTCGTAAAAGACGAGACTCGAGTGTGACGATCGAAATCGAGCTCTCGATTATTTTCATTCCATTAATTGAACACGCGGGCACGTACAAAACGGTTTGTAAGTAAATTCATAGAAAAATGAATAATTTAAGTTGCACTGACTCGAACGGACACTGTCTCGATCGGCTCTGCGGTTTATCGGTGCGTTAATCAACGATCAATAAATTATAGATCAATACTGCAGTCTCTTTGAGAAAGATGATTACAGAGGAATCAGGGAAGAGGGATGGGAAAAGATGAGATAGAGAATATGACGTTGGAGAGCGTGATGTAAATTGGAAATGACGTTTTTCCAAATGGTCAGTCAGAGACGTCGATTGCTTGTCGATTTTGATGATAAGTTTAAAAAATACATTTCTCATCATGTTCCATATATAGTCCGGAGCGTAAATCCTATGTTTGAATAATTTTTCTTCTGCTCGCCAACTTACTTGCCACCTCTTTTATCTTCTTTCTCCTTTTTCTCCTTATCTAAGCTGCATCGAAATGAATTCATTTGGCAGAATCGCGATAAGTCTCTCGTCGTGAAGTGAAACGATCGGGATTGGGAGTGGGAGAGAGATAAGTCGTCAAAACTACGAGAAAAGGTGACGATGGAAGGAAGAGGCCACCCACGCAGCATCGAATTCGTGCACAGACGTACGTCGCACGTCCCCGCACGACGATAAATCCCAAAAAATACATGACTCTGAAGTTTGCAACGTTGGGAGCGAAAAATGCTATTTCCATTATTAATTCATTGAATTTTGGAATTTATGGCCATTTTTCGTGTCGATTCAATTTTTGGATCGCTCCCGATGATTTTTTTTTTACCAGACCAAATATCAGAATTACGAGCTCTGCTCAAGAGAAAACAGATTTTCGTTGCATCCCAACGATGCAAAATTCAACACGATAAAAAAAGACGTGCTCCGTTTGTGTTTTACGTCTTTCCTGCTGTATGGGCATGTAAATAATACTTTAGAGAGTATGAGAGGATGATGCGAGTGGGTCGACGATATAAGTGGTCCCAGAAATCATCTTGACTAAAGGACAAACGATCACCGCGAATCGGACCGAAGATTCTATTTTTTGGTGATTATGCAGTTTAGTTACTTTTGCCAAAGTTTATGGGAAATTTCAGCCTCCCCCCATGGAATATCATTACCGGCAACCAATCGACGGAGCCCATAAATAAAAGAATTGCCCCACTTTTCGGAAAAGTAACCAAACTGCATAATTACTTTTTTTTTTTTTTTTCCTCGTCATTGCGACAATGGCACGCGATTTGGTCTTTTCCCTAATCGTATCTTCTCGATCTACCCCGTCCGCGGTTTCTTTTCATCGTCGTCGTTCTTTACTCTTTCAACGGAAAGAAAAGTCGAAAAAATAAAACAGCCCCATTCGGTTAAACGAGAGAAAACGGAAAAGAAATGAAATGAAAAAAAAAAAGACAGAGAAATTCAATGTTTGACCTAGAGAACAACGTCGGGCAGGGTACAATGCCACTAGGCGTGTTGAATGCCGCGTCTTCCGGTATGATGTCCGACGCCGATCATCGAGCCGCCGCCTCCACCGACCATCCCCACGCCACTGCCTCCTCCTCCGTTATCCTCGCGCACTATTTTTCTCTCTTTGTAATAAATCTCCTCGCTCTCTTTGTCACAGAGCAATAAAACTGCTCCTCCGAATAAAAATATCGCGGCGCCCCAGCCCACGCCGTACGCCCATCCAAACTCCCACACTGTTCGATTACCTGCCAATATACAACAAAATCACATTTTACTTTCGTTCTCAAACATTTTATCGTTCTTGCAGCAAACCGCTGTTGGACTTTGTCCAGAATCATTCACATATCTCGGCCAAGAATCCTTTTCGAATAAAAAGCTATTTGGAAATGTGTCTGCGTTTGTCAATTTTTCTCTAATTTTATGCGATTTTGCATGAAATTATATTTCGCATATTGTAAATTCAAATCATAAAAAAAAAAAAAATTAGAAAAAAATTGCTAAAGAATATTATCACTAAATTTTATTAAATTTGAATATTTCGAAAAATCTTAAAAAACGAAGAAATAAATACAATGCCAAAATTTACACACGATTTCGGAAAAAAAATCAATATTGCTTTTTTTAAATCCTTAAGAAATTGAGAGAAATTAAAAAAAAAAAATTTTGAAGAAATTTTACGAAAATTTTTTTACAGATAAGAAAAAAAATTCAAAGAAGTTAAATAAATTTTTTTTAAGAAGTACTCGATATTTTGGAGGATTGTTAAGAATGTCGTTTGTAATTATGGAAAAACTCACCGAGATTGAGTTCTGCGGCAAAGAAGACGGGATAGATGACGAGAGCGATGAGAAGCGAAACAACTGTAATAAAAAAAAGTCAAGAGATTATTAATTGAGCATAAGAAGAAAAATGAGATTGTATTCGTGATCGGAATGGTTGGGAGAATCGAATTTAATTTCGTAATACTGACGCGCTAGTCCCATGCAGAAAACTGCGATTCTGTAGCATTTGTGCTTGTTTCGATGATCCTTCGACCGGAGTCCGAGTCCTGTGAGAAGAGTGGCCGCGATATCGGCCAACAGGCACACCACGCACAATGCTGCCGCTGCTTTGATGTAACCTGCAAGTCCGAGCTCGTCATGAGTCACTGAATCACTTTTTTTAACCCTCCGAATACATACTGGGTCATTTTGACCCTAACAGTATTTTGACACCCATTGTCTGGCATTTAATTTTCCTTTTCGTCGAAAGAATAATATCATGGCCATAAATAATGGATAATTAATTAGAAAAAACGAAAAAATTCATATTTATCGGAATGTAACGATTTAAAAAACGACTCGGGTCAGATTGACCCAATATGCACTTATATTTTCGGATACGTACATCCCGAAGATTAAGAAGGTTGGCTACATACGACAATATGATAAAAATTTCATAAAATTAATATCTAATTTAATTTAATCATCTATAATTCAAATTAAATCTATCATTTAAATAAAATTCTGGATAGAAAACTATCCAGAAGAAAAATCTTAAAAAATTTGTATTTTCATATTTAATACTAAAGAGTACGATCACCAAATTTCATCAAACTCATTGTCGTATGTGGCCAATCTCCTCTCAAAAATGTTCTGTGTGTTCTAGTGACACTGAAAATTTGTTGTATTTGGTTGAATTAAGGCAAGAATGCACTGACCAGCATCTCGCGCGTAGTGGCATCCCGATGGGCCTGGCATATTGAATGGTAAAGGTGTCGGTGCATCAGGATCTATGCAGTGTGTGAAAAGGCCTTGTCTCCATCCAAGAGCCATTAACCACTCGCTCGAGGCTAGGCCCATTATCATCAGTATTATGACGATTACTCCGCATATGAATGCAATGACCTTGAGAACGAAAAAACGTTGTATAAATCGTAACGAATATGGTATTAAAAAAAGAAAAAAAGAAAAAAAAAAAAACAGGGAAGAAGGAAAATTCTGACAACAGGGAACAGGGAAGTGAAGTTTGGATCGTGAGTCATTGGCGAAATGTGTGAATATCCCGATAAAGGCTCGTATGATTTGCTGACACGAATTGTTGGAGGAGGAAATGAGAGAAGGGAGGAAAGCCATACCTGAGCGATCTCATTCTCCCCCATGTGGTCATCGGCCACTGTGTACATGATCATTGTTACCCTTCGTTTGTTTTCCGGTTCGTATATTATTATTCCGTTTTTTTTTCTCTTCGAATGAGCCGCCGCGATCGTCGAGGAAATTTTTTTTCAAGAATTCGCGTTTTAATATTTCGTTTTGTTTTACAAGCCCTGCCCGTTCGAACACATTCTCCGCGCGAATTCACTGAATCGTCACCGTAACATAAACTGTTCTTGCTCAACTATGGCACGTCGTATATGTACAACATCGGTGCACTCTGCGATCTCAATCTTGTTTGCTTTTTTTCTTCTACCGCGGATTCGCACGGTATTAGCGATTTTTAATTGACACAAGAAAAAAACAACGAAATTTTTGTCTTTCGGCGCACTGGCGCGTCGGAAAGGATTGACAAATTGAGAACGCGGAGGTCGTGGGTCACGCGTCAGCCATCTTCGCAGAAGAGTCTGCCAGTTCGACCGAGAATAACGAGGGAGGGAATGCTCCCTTTTGCTTTTTTCTTTGTCCTTCTCTCTCCCGCTCCCTCTTGTTTGCTCTTGAGCTGGCTCGCTCGCTCGCTTTCTCAAGGGGGTCGTCGAGCGAATTCGGAGGGAGGCTGCTACTGCTGCTGCTGCTGCTGCTGCTGCTGC